>JACEII010000011.1:515868-533682 GCA_014332785.1 Antheraea mylitta
CACACACACACAATTTATTATAAATTATATATGTAAATTTTAGTTCAGTTGTTAGTAGTTGTGTTGTTGTTAGTGCCTAGTGTAGTTCAGTGACAGCTGATGTTAAAACCCGACGTAAAGACCTTAAAAGTAAACAGATCAGTTCACAGATACAGTAACCAGAATACACCTATAGGTAATTGGCGACAAGCTATCAACTTGAGGGGAGTAGCTACCTAAGAGGGCGTTACAAAAAGTTGTTCTAACTTGTAAGATGGTGTTTTTGTGTGAGTCTTAAACTGTTTTTTTTAATATTCACAGATTGTAGCAAAATCAAAAATACTTTATTCAGTTAGGCCCTAATAAGGCACTTGTGAACTTCAAAACTACCACGGGTTTGGAAAACAACCCAGTCATCGAGAAGAACTGGCAAGAAACTAGATCGGATACATGATGCTATGGTTTCATAAAGGTGATTTCTTTCACCGAATGCTCTAACTCCAACTGAAGCTACCGTTAAGCTATCATCGCTTCGAAACGCTAAGTCTTTACTGAGATGTATGTATGTAAGTAATTAGGCAATTGAATAAATCACATACATTATTAATTGGATAATCACAATAAAAGTATATGGAACCAACAAATGGATTAATTTAACTAATTAATGAATTGAAGCAGTAGTAGAAATGTATGTAAAGATTGTGATTGTAAAGTTTAAAGACAGAATGATAACAAAATATATAACAATAATATCATTTATTTCGGACTCATTCAAGAATTACTTCCACATTTGTTACTAATATGTATTAGTGTCCTTCGTTTGATAGCAATTTCTCGCTCCATTGACGAAATATTGCTCAAAACATATAAAAATATCCCACAAAAGATGGGCTTCTAATTTTACTTTTTCAAACTCGCTTTGAAATTTACCATTTAAATAACACGATTTTTTTTATTTATATCTTGGCGTCATTTCACGCTGTTCGATCGATCATGGGCGGAAATTGTAGGAGTTCTTCTCCTTTAAAAGCGTTTATAGCTTATATTTAGTCTACAAACTTCGTCGTCAAAAAAATTGTAAACTTTATTATTGCTCACAAATTTCTACTTTTCTTCAAATCTATCAACTTTAGGGCGAAATCCTACAAAAGCATTTTGTTGAGAATTTAAAAATAGCTGAATTTAATATAATTAAAGTATGTATATATTTTGAAGGGTCGTGTATTTATTTTTCATTAAATTACTTGATACACAAAAATATTAATAAAAGACAAAAATTAATTGTACTCATTACGAATAATATTATTAAATAAGGTAAATAATACTTACTCAGTTTCATTGTATAATTGCCATCGCCGCTGATTGGTAACACGAGCAGCTTCCCAGAAGCTTTGTACTTACCTTTCAGATTCACATCGACGTGAAATAACAAGTTGATCTGTTTTGTCGTCAAATCTATGCTGTAATCGAAATTAAAATTTACAGTCCTCGCCAATTTTTTTGACCGCCCTGAATGAAGATGCACAGAACACAAATGTCGGCATATATGCGTATTATATGGTATGTATATATTATACATAGATGCATCCTAAGTATAATTAAGCGCCGATATTAGATTCATATAATAACATTTTAACTTTATTTTCTGTTAAACTCTTGGCTATTTTATGTGAAATCCCAAACTTTGGCTTCATTCAGAGTAGTGAAAACGATTAACAAGGACGTTATATTATTACTTATTTTCTTAATAATAATTAAGAGTACCAGTATTTAACAACATGCTCTTCCAAAAACTCTATTAGTTATGAAGTACTAGCTGACCCGTGCCCACTTCGTTGGGCGGTAAATATTATAAATAGAAATGGGAGTTTAAGTTTTTAGCAACTTAACTTTTGCCTTAAGTACTTATAATTATATGATATCATATTGAAAGTATCGGTATTAAACAACATGCACTTCCAAAAAATATTTAATCATTAAGTATCAAAATATAGGTTATAATTAATTAGATAATTATGACATTTTGCATACTACAGGTAGCCAGGGTTACGGAGGACACTATCCACAAAAAACTTATCATCGACGGACGGATATGTCAAACTATATTAATGCTAGCTAAATCACAAGCAAAGGCTAGTTCTATATAATACGGATAATAGTTATAAAAAAAGTTTGCGTTTTATTTTAATAATCTTCTAAATAAATACATTTGTGTATTATAAAAAAAATGAGCCGTTACGAGACGCCAGGCAGACGTGACACATCGAAGTTATTTTGTATAAGTTATATGCCTAAGAGAACAGATTACGACAGGAATCAGCTATGGAATAATGATAAGATAAAGTATTACACATTTGTTCGATAAAATGATGACCGTTTATTTATTTTATAGCATAAATATTCATTTTTGTCATATACAAAAATTCAACCAGGCGCAGGCGCGGTGTCTTTAGCGGCATTTATCAAAGGGCGCTATGTCGTCGGCGTGTGCTGCGTAACACTAGTAGAACGATTGGCCGACAAAACAATTTGAATCTTAGGTACAGATACAGATAGGGTTGCAAATGTGTTTGAGTATTTCGTTAATAGTTCAAAGTTCGTATTTTACGTCACCCCGTCTCGCCAAGCCAACAATCAGGTTTATCTGCGCCTATAGATGTTTCACATCATTAATTATTCGGTTTGCATTTGTACCATTATTTTTTTCTGCGACTCTTAACAATCTTTATAAAACCTGTTCTTACCTCAATTTATCAATAACTGAACCCTTCAATCCTTTTATTTCGGTGTTTCTCATGGTTAGTTTTAATCCAGCCAGATCCACTTTTATCTTGTCGACGTACATTGCGTCTACGCTTGGTATATTTAAATCCGAAATACCAACAGCTAATAATGGTACTATATTTTGTGCAGAGGATTTCATACAAACGCTGTCGGTTAAACTGCATTTTTGCACTTGTGGTACTGAAAGCATAAATAATTTATACTGTTTGTATTTGACGTGTCTGTACTTTTCTGATTTTTGTACTTAATAAAATTTGTTGCATGTGTTTTTGGAAATGTCTGTCTGTCTGCTTCTATGAACACGCATTACAGCTCAATACTGTATATATGATAAAAAACTCTTCAAGAGAATCATAAAACATATTTTCGAGCAACATTTAGTTTTTGTTTCATTAAAATTGGTCCAGCTTATCAATAGTTATTGTGATTTTAATGACCACTCGAATTAAGTACGAGACAAAAGTAGATAAGTAAATGGACTTAATATATGTAGATGACTTTAGTAATCGCTGTTTTTTTACCTAAGCTTTCACACGGACAAAGTCACGGACATAGCTAGTGTACGATATAAATGAGTATGAACTTAACGTACTAATCACTTTGTATATTAATCATATAGGGACCTTATTAAATGAAACCAGATATACTATAAGTAATTGTATTATGGTATCTTAGAATTACCAGGAAGAATATCACAATTCCGAAGAAACATTGCGCTTAATAAAAATAAGTATAGTACAAAAACATATCAAATATATGGATATAAATAAACATGTTACAATCAAAAAAATATTCTAATATCAATACTGTTTATACTTCACTAGCCTCTGCCCGCCACTTCGTTCACGTGAAATAGATACACTAACAAGCAGCAGTACTCAAAAGGAAAAAAACATCCCGATTTTGAAACATTTTTCACCTGTGTTGCGCTCCTACTGGTCTTAGCGTGATGATATATAGCCTATAACCATTCTCGATGAATGAGCTATATAACACTGAAAGAATTATTCACATCGGACCAGTAATTCCTGAGATTACCCCCTACAACGTCACAACATCACAACGTCACAAACTCACAAACTTTCCCTTTTTATAATATTAGTATAGATTAAAAACGCGAATCATTAAAAATAAAGTTCCAGGAATGCGATATTTTAACTCTATCCTCCCAATAAATACATGCTATTTAATTAGTTCTATGTCCGTAAAAACTTCGAAAAACTGCATTTAGTACAAGACCGCCATAATGTAAATACTAGAAACTGTAACAAACTGGTCGTTCCATGTTTCAGATTTAGCAAAATCAGTAATAGTGTTAGGTTTTATAATAAAGTCACAAAGCATGTTATCGATTTGCCAGACTGTTAGTTTAAGAACCACGTCAAGCGGGTTTAGGTGTCAAAAGGCTATTATAGAGTGGATCAATACGTGAACGATAGTGATGTCTGGAATTGACTCCTCTCTGTGCATCCACTAAAACGATTGTATGATGTATTAGAAATATACCTATATAAAAAAGATGTACCCGCGATCGAGTTTTTTGCCGGTTCTTCTCGATGACTAGATTGTTCTCAGAACCAGTGGTAGTTTTGACGTTCATAAGTGTCTTATCAGGATCTTAACTGAATAAAGTATTTTGATTTTTTTGATTTCATTAGTTATCCCTAATATTTAATACTTGTCCAAACTAATACGAGTATTATATAGGAAAGCAGGAGTTTGTTTGTTACGATTTCACCTCTTAGCTAATAAACTGAACGAACGAACTACATAAGGTACATTTAAAGAAGAAAATTAGTTATTCCCGTGTGATAAGGCAAGTATACATTAAAGCGATTGAAGCCGTTGATAAATCACTAGTACTGATGTAAAGGTATTATGTTGCTAGTTTCAACCAATTAAAATATTGTCCTTGGTCCTTAAAATTAAAACCTAGATCCCGCTAGAATCTACTACATTAAAAACTTAAATTTAATGAATAAATGCAGTAAAATAATCCATTGTAAGTGTAGCACGTAGCTACCGCAGTATATTTGACAGTATATTTCCACACAATTCCTTTTTGTAAAGTATGATCTATAGAATCATATAGAAGCATTCACGCTGTGGATGAAAATTCATACTAGACTTAGATCCTATGGATGGATTGTTACAGATTCTCTATAATACGATGCCTCACTCGCACTACGTAAAAAAAAGTTACTAGCGCTTCAGTCGTGATAGAAATACAGTCAAAAAAATTAGGCCTTTGCGGGACGCCTGGCAGATGTGAAACATTGAAATAGTTTTGTATAAGTTATATGCATAAAATAACAGATTACGACATGAATCAGCTATGGCATTGTGAAAAGACAAAAATTTGATCCATAAAATAATGACTGTTTATTTATATTATTACATAAATACTCATTTTTATTAAATACAAAATGCTGCGTAACACTAGTAAAACGAGTAGCCGACAAAACAGTTTGAATCTTACGATTACACAGATATGGATGCAAATGTTTTTGAGTATTTCATTAATAGTGCAAAGTTCGTGTTTTGCGTCGCCACGCCAACAATCAAGTTTATATGTTTTACATCAAAAAAGTCACTGAGTGTTTCCAATAACGACATAGTATAATTACGGCCAATATTTTCTTATCCATTTATCAAATTGCATTAATAATTACTTTTTACTTGCGCCTTCGCTCGCTTTAATACACATTTGCTCCATCCCTCGAGAACAAAATATTAGAAACTATCTTCTTTTGTACCCCTGAATATTTATTTACATACACAATTTCCTGATTACTTAAGGTAGTTAGACGAGAAAGCGTAACAAAACAATAAACTCATTTTCGTATTTGTAATATCACTTAGGATAATTATATAACAATAATAAAAAATATATAATTACATACAGATTTTATTACAAACATCTCTTAGTAGGTGTGAGTACGTGTAATTAATTGACACAATATTATATTCGTGTATTTTTGTATTACAAAAATAGATATACAAATTCGGACTTTTTTTTTGAACTGACTACGCCTTATTTAGGGCCTTCTCAGCTTCACCGGACTACTAAGGCGAGCGCTTAAGGCACTCAGCCGATTTTGTTCTGGTAACATGCTCAAGGGCACAGGGCGCACTTCGGCTTGAACTGTTACCGAGGAAAATACCTGATCTGATCTAGCTAAACTAAGCTAAGCTATACATTAAAAATTGCATGATACAAAAACACAACATGTAATTCGGAAAGAGACAAACTAAACCTACTCTATTCAGTTCGATAAGAGAAAAAAAGTAAACCCTTCCGCCAGATGTGTAAGGTGCATGTCTGAATATCTGTGTATGTGTATAATCGATGTGGTGTGTACTGTTTCGCGATAGCAACATCTTTGTGTCCACCCGGGTGGCCTCGAGCAAAGATGCTACCAAGATAACGCGAGGAAAAGTGTGCGGGTATGAAAAACGAGAGCTCTCTGCCCGTGACGCACGAGACAGGGATTCGCGACGTGGCCGGCCACGAGAAATGAAAAGATCGAATTTACAATTTAAACGAACGGCACCGGCGCCGGGATCTAAAAATAGAAATAACGACACTTTTATCGATTTTACAAATTCGAACCTTAACATCGGAGTCTATGGCAATGCGTCTTCAATATAAGTTGCTATATGAATGATAAAACTTATAAAAGTTCTACCAAAGTGCGTGCTACCAATTATAGTCAGTGTAATTCTAATCAATACTAGACAATACTAATATTATAAAGAGTTAAAGTTTGTGAGCTTGTGACGTTGTAGGGGGTAATCTCAGTAACTACTGGTCCAATTTGAAAAATTCTTATAGTGTTATATAGTTCATTTATCGAGGATGATTATAGGCTATATATCATCACGCTGAGACCAATAGGAGCGGATTACCAATGAAGAATGTTTCAAAATCGGGGTTTATTTTCCTCTTGAGAGCTTCCGCTGCGTGTTAGCAATTGCCCAACTTACATAACTATTCCA
Organism: Antheraea mylitta; assembly: GCA_014332785.1. Lineage (NCBI taxonomy): Eukaryota > Metazoa > Arthropoda > Insecta > Lepidoptera > Saturniidae > Antheraea > Antheraea mylitta. Next base: position 522,631 of record JACEII010000011.1, read on the forward strand.
TGCGAACGAAATTGCGGGCAGAGGCTAGTATTCAATATTATTGGTATAAACAATTATTTTATTATTTTCACGTAAGTATTTCACGTATTTTAATAACTTAGATGTTTTCAAATTATATCCATATTCTGCAAATAGTCTCATAAATAAAAAATAAATCAAAACTGTCTTAAATAAACATACTAGATATATGTATGTACTACTGTGATGCAACAACGTTAAAACTCTTATAAAAAGCATTAACCTTGAACCCATATGAATGACTTCAATTCGCCTGTTAAGAACAAACTAACATTTATACAACGAAACTTATTTCTATGAAACTTTTTGCAAGAAAATTTTGAAGCAAAATCGTTTCGTCAACTACGTATTTTATATAATCCTCTAGTTTTTGTCGAGCATGTATAACTAATTATTCTGAGTAAGTTGAATCAATTAAAATTGTAGTTAGCTAATTATATTCAAGTAACGATTTCGTTATAAATATTACAAAATTTTGATAGTTAATTAATTTAACCACAAGTGAGTAAATAATTGTAAATGTACTTTTAACGACTATGATTATTTCTTATTTTATTTACCTGTTGTAATAAATAGTTTGTTTACCTAGCTGTAGGTAGTGGCTTATTAGCCATCGTAAGGTTCTTCACATCAGTTAATTGTCTTAGTAATTTAATATTTTCTTTATAGAACCTTTATAGAACCACGCTGAAGCTATTACTGATTTCAATATGAATGGGTCGGCTCGCACGGGATAGTACCACCCTCTCACAGAAACTCCGCCGGAGGCCCATGTCCTCCCTCTTTCCCCTCCACTTCCATCTCCTCTCCCCCAAACACAGGCTGGCAACACACTCGCGACTACCTTGGTGTTGCTAGTCTATGGACTGCTTATGAATACTTATGAACTACTGGTGATCACTTTACATCAGGTGTACCACCTATTCGTTTGCCTTCTTTTTTTTTTTTTTATCGCAGCCCGACATTGTTACTGCGCTATGCCTGATGTTAAGCATAGTACAATCCAAAAACATCGGCAACCACCGAGAGACAGATTATCCATCGTCGGTCGCCGCTGTCATGCCGGCCATAATGACGAAAGTCACCCGGTACTGGATATGCACAGGCTGATCCCGAAACGCGACGCGCAGAAGCGAGTCACTATGACGGGCTTTTTCGCCATATGACATGACAATACACATGTATATATATCCCTATCCCTTTTTTCTATCCCTATCTGTATGGCTGGATTGTTATGTGATGTGAAAGAAATTTAGCGCATATGATTATATCTTAAGCCTTGTTTACACTAAGTTAGTCCTTTATTCGAGTATTGAGTAATTTAGTAGCTAAAATAGTCGCTACTGCCCAAAAAACGTTCGCACTACGGTCGAGTACAGTACATACCATAAGTGAGTGGTGCTTTGCAAGATGAACGTTCAACGCAATTAATTAAATAAACTATCTAATAAAGCTATTGGCAATCGCTGTTTTAGAAGAGGTGGATGAAGAAATTTGTGTAATAAGGAGAAAAAGGCTCTGAGTACGACAGCAGATTAATAGAAAATATTTTTTTTTTTTCGAACTGACTACGCTATTGACCTAGCAAGGTCTTAACAGCTTCACCGAAGAAAATATTAACTAGGAGCTATGTATTGTCTTCTGAAGGAATTAGTACTAGAAAATGCAAGTTTTCATATTGCAAATACGTAGAAACAAATTTCAAAGAGATTTCTTCGTGAAATAACATTTAACAGCATTTTACGAACTCGACTAAAACACATTTTCGGACTTTTTTAGCGAATACACAAATAGGCATTAAAGCGTGGTGGAAGACGCTACTTATCGAAAAAAAATAAAACGAAATGGATCAACTCGACTAATGCCCGGTTTCTGAGGTATTTTAATTGTAGTTTATCTGTTCAATAGCGTTATCGGTTCGATGACTTGCCAAATTGCGTTTCCGAGCACACAGGCATACAATCAATGTCAATAAAACTTAACGGGCCATTTGACAGTTTATCTTATAGATAACTTTTTTGAGTCAATAACTATTGGTAACTGGGCATAAATTATTTGTTAATCTACTCGACTAAATTTTTGTTGTACAGACACGTTTAGTCACTGAATTAGTCGGTACTCGACTAAATTACTACCCTAGTGCAAACTATGCTTTAAGTCCGATTTTTCGATTGTGAAATTATCTTCTGTATATTATTTATAAAAATATTTCAATAAACAGCAATACTAGCTGCCCCCTTTGGTCAAATAAAGCCAAATCTTTCCTTTACAGTATGGTTGTCTGATGAGAGAATGGCAATCTTTATTTATCAATATTTTTGAAGATACCGTCTTGTCACTCATTTTTTATATACAGTTTTTTCTCTTTTTCTGACAATTACAAGCATAACGAAAAATTTAGCCAAAAATAATAGACTAGCTGACCCGGCCACGTGTTACTGTGTCCTAGTTATTATATCATTACATATTGATAAGGATTAGAGATGATCGATATTCATCGATGTTTATCTGAAAAACATCGATGATTTGATGTCGATAATATCGACACATCGATATTTAGATTTCGATAACATCGACGTTATGAGAAGAACGTTGCATGTACTAGCTAGGGACTAGAAAATTATCAAATTTGTAAACCGTACGAAGTTTTTTCTTTGGATGACCTTTTTTTTCGTCGCTGACCTCTGTTTTTACGGACAATTTTAATTGCTGGCAAAAATAATGATGTTTTCAGTCATCGATGTTTTGCTATCGATGTTTATCGTACATCGATACTATTGAATTGATGTTGACATCGATGTCAACCGATTTCGAAACATTATTCATTGGTGCTTCGCTCCTGTCGGTCTTAGCGTGATGATATAGCCTATAGCCTTCCTTGATAAATGATCTCTCTAACACTGAAAGAATTTTTCAAATATGATCAAGTAGTTCCTGGTATTACCTCCTACAACGTCACAAACTCACAAACTTTACCTCTTTATACGATTATTATTATATTACTAGTATTAGTATATAGATGTAGCCGTTTTGAAGTGACGCGTTAACAGACACTTAATTATTTTTTGTTTAAATAGGCTTTTATTTAAAAAAAAAACAATTAATGTTTTGCACGGATAATAATAATTTTGAATTTTATCGTGCTCCCAATTTCAATGTAATAATTTTTTTTATTTATCTCTTTTTAAACTGATAACCGTCAATCAAAATCCATCGTTTCCATTCAGATTATTTAAGATACTATTAAACTAAAAAAACTTACGTATACATAGAGCGAAAGTCAGCTGTGATATTAATAATACTGTCCAAAACAAACACATATCGAGTTTATCTATTTCTCTTTCTAGTTATTCGGTGTCGATGTCCGCTCAATTCGAAAGCTCTGTCACTACGGTAACTAGCACAAACGGGTCGCCCGCTATTATATATAAACTTGCATAGTGACATTGCCTAATGTCAAGGCCACGTTCGTAAATCTGTCAAACCGATAGATTATGATCTCAAAGCCATTTAATAATTAGCCATTAAATAATTTCCCCAAATATATGTAGGTAGTGGATAAACTTTCGGACTTTATTAAATCATTGTTAATTATTATCTTGATTATATGATTCATATTTTAAAAATGAAGATACGTTATTGAATTAAAGGTTGTGAGTATTTTACTCTAAAACGTCTACATAAAGTTCTCGCGTTCAGGCTTATAGCTGACTATATTTCACGTCTAGCGGGACGTTTGGCTCTTATAATATGTCTAACTAATGAAATATAATTTAGTAATAGTTATCTGAACAGTATATCAAAAAATCAAGCATTTAAAAATAAGTAAAGTTCATTCATTTTTCTGTTTGATATAAAGTGTCTGGCAGGATTTGTAGCCCTCGTAAAGTATCTGGCGATACTCGATCCCACTTTTGAATGATATTATAGAAAATGTTTATAAAAATCAGCCATTAAAATGTAAATAGTTCTTATTTTTAGTCAGCTTTCTCTACTGATATTTATATATTGCTCCCAGACACGAAACTATGAGTGCACAACTATTCTAAGTACATAAAACACTACTCAAAACATATGCTTTTATATAATTAAAAATAAATTATGTATGGCATTTCCGGGATCTTGGATATGTCAAATATCTTATAAGGGTAGGTGAATAATTATCTAATGTTAAAATCTAATCTTACAAAAAACAGAAAGTGTGCGACGCGACGTTCTAAATTATTTTAAACAAATATAAACAATATTATTTTAAACAATTTATACACTTTTGTCAGTAAAGATTTTATACGATTTAATAATATTCTATTTGCTGTTTATAAGTAGGTATTCACGTATATAGTACCGTTTACACACTCGCAGTATTCTAGGATTCACTTCATGGTTACATTTAACATATAAAGTAATAATATTAAAACAAATACTAATAAACAACCAAGAAAACCTAAGTTAAAGTTTGCTCTAAGATTTTTAAAAGTATAGTTATAAACGTGTAAATGAAATAGTAAAACTAAGTGCAATGACAAAAGCTATAATGGGTGACCCGGAATTAATAACTTTGGATAGTAAAACGGGCAATAAACTTTTTTGATTTGTTCCTGACATTTCCTTTTATACGAAAGTAAAATCACTCGACGGCCATTGACACTGTGCTTTAACATAGACGCGTAGAGGATTGTGTATAAATTTTGTATTTTTCTAGATGATTGGTCAAATGTTAAGCACCTATTTTTTAAATTGATTTAGAACAAGAATCGAGTGCAGAGTTTCCTCCAGAAATATTGCTACTGTCTAAACAAACACCTGGTATACGTATATATGCGAATGCCTAGCACTCTCCAAGGAATGGAATAAAACAGATAACATTGGCATGGCTATCCATTACAAATAGATGACAAATACTAAAATGGGAATAACGGTCCACATTTTAAAAATCAATTGCTTTTATCATAAAATTTTTGAAGACAAACATTCCGAAAGTTGAATTTTGATACGCCTGTTTTAGGCGAAACGAATTACAAAAATTACCGAATCAGCATTATCCCTGTTTTTTTTTTTTTTCAACATGTTTAACAAATAAATGAGTATTTATGTCTCTAAGTCTCGGCTATTTCGTAGATTAGAACAACAAAACGATAGATATTTAAATTTTATTTATGCGTATATTAGTAATCTATACTAATATTTTATATACTGAACTGTTTTCTCTTTATATATGATTAGTAAAAGAGGAAATTAATATATTATTTTACAACATATAACACAATCAAAAGTTTAAATTGAATGTATATTTTTATGAAGCAAAGAGGTTGTAAAACCCGAGCAGAACCAGATAGAGCTACTTGCCTAATATGTTATTTACTAGTTTAGTTGCCATGTCAAGGCAGTCATCAGATACCGGCTATAATGTGCACATAAGCTTTGCAATAGAAATTTTCCACATGTCCAATTTAGCAATGCCTGGTATGACGAAAAAGTTTATATTTACTCTTGTTAAAAATTATTACCTTATTTTCGACGCCATCTTTATGACGTTTCAACTTAGAAGTATATACTTTGGAGTTTTTGGCGGGATCTCAGTCTGTCATATAGTGGATTTTATATTTTATTCATAATCTTGTGTTATTAGACTCTATATTTTGTAAATTTGGTGGTGTTTTGCGTAATATAGTTAGTTTATTATGCATAAGTGAAGTGAATGGAAAATAATACCACGGAGCATGAAATTCTGAGATGCCATAAAAACTCCCTGGAATGTTCTAACAAGGGATCCACCATCTTGTTAGAATATTGACTGACACGACGCTTATTATTGAAGTGATTGCACGATGCTTGTAATATTATTGACTACGTGACAATGGCACTAATAATCTAAATGATTGATTGCCAAAAATAAAGATATATAAAAAAAATATATATTTTAAATAGTATATACTTTAAATTTTTTGAGTGTTTTTAATCATAGTTACATATTAGTACACGACTCGTGGTTCACCAGAGCTGAACGATTTTTTTAATTTCATTATATGCAATTTACAATTTCCTGTGATTTTTTGATGCTCATTTATTTTTGAACTCTATATAAATTAAAGGGTTTTTAAATTATATTTTGATGCTAACTACAAGTGGAGTGTCAATTTAAAACGTAAAAGATGCAAAAACAAAGAATATGTGGAAAGATCCATATTACACTTTTGAACGCATTGCAAAAATGTGGTAATCCATGAGACTCATTATTTCTCGAACTGACTACTCTATTGACCTAGTGAGGTTTTAACAACTTCACCGGACTACCAATGCATGAGACTTTCACTAAAGCATTATGAATCAGGGTTGCAAATAGAAACTAGTAATATTTTTATTATCACCTTTATATTGTATTCTGAACTGTTTTGTAATTTCTTTAATACTTCTGTAGCCGCTCACGAGAAAAAGCTAGATAGATTTAATTACTTTAAGATTGAACTTCGAAATTTCTACATGAAATTCTTCCTTTACAACATTAGGCACGATTCTTTCGAATCTCAATAAGTAATTCCAATTTCATTTCAGTTTCAACTTGCGACTTCTGTCTGATCTCATTTCTATGCAAATTACTACAAAACGCTGTACGACTGAATTATTTAAGAGAAACTTCTTAAGGTTTTATGGCTGAATATTTTATGGATATTAATTAAAATTGTTAAGAACATTAATAACAATAACGGTCAATTATAACTAAGAACTTAATTTTGGAATGATACTTGCAGATTATGATTAATTGAATTTTAAGAAAAAATAAAACTGACTGCAAAAGTGTATTCTACAAAAATACATCAGGACATCTTTGATAATGCTTAGTTATCTACATAGTTTTAGATTGCCATAAAATAAACAATACCTCGATCACCATACATTTTCTATTCGAGGAGATCCCTATTATATCCTAGATATCCAAGACTCCATGGTAATTACAATAGGACGAACTTGAAAATATCTCCTTTCTAATACAAAAGAATATTCCAAATTGATTTATAAATGACGAGGTTCGCAAGTAACGTTAAAAACATATACAAAGAGATTGAGAACTTTCGCGTTTTTAAAATCGGTTAAAGATATATAAATAAATTGTAAATATTATTGCCTATAATTCTGATACATTTGATCTTTCCGTAATCCGTCATTATTATGAATATCAACATATTTATCGCAAAGAATTGTTATTTTTTTAACCATTAGCAAATCTAGAAATAAAAAAGTATTATCTTTTAAACCAGAGCAGCACTCATTTTTTTTTCTTGTGAGACACACATATAATGGTTATTTCAAACGAAACCTGTATTTTATTCCGTATTGTTTATTAAGATCAAAAGAGTCAATATAGATTTACTAAAGAAAGTAATTTTTTTTTTATATCAAAGGAGGCAAACGAACTGGTGGATCACGTGATGTTAAGTGATCATCACCGTCCATAGACACTAGCGACATCAGGGACGTCGCAAGTGCGTTGCCAGCCTGTATATGGGAGAAGGGGGAGGGGAAGGAAAGGAAAAGAAGGAAAGAGGAAGGGATGTGGGCCTCCGGCTCTCTCACTGACCGAACGAAACACAACAATGCAAGCACTGTTATTTCACGTCGGTTATCTGTGAGAGGGGTGGTACTACCCCGGAGGAGCCGACCCATTCATGCTGAAACCAAAAATAGCTTCAGCGGGGCTCTACCACCTACAATAAATTGGCAATTAACAAAATTAGTTGATAGCAGCATTCTCACCACAAATCTATTTATCACATGAACGAATAACCTAAAAAATATAAAAAAACCCCTCTCAGAACTTTCCCGAATAAACGCGGACGGCATGTTGCTCTTACAACTTATTAACGTACTAACAAACAGTGTTGGATAAATAGTACCACAGCAAACATTTTTTAAACTATACCTGTATCAGCCACTGACATTCCATAATTGTGTCCATAAATTCATTGGTATAATAAATAGGTATCATCTAAAATTACTAAAATTTCCATAATAAACCAATAAAAACAAAAGAAAAATATACAAACGTATCCAACTTCTACATATATTTTTTATCGAAAAATATGAATTAACTAGCTGACCCGTGCAACTTCGTCTGCACCAAATTGGTTCAAACCTGTGTCAATTATATTTTTAAACGCGAAAAATCGTAATTAACCTAAAACCCGATTTTAGCGACCTCAACCGTTTGCATTTGTAAATCCGAACAATACAGGGACTTACTTAAACATATACCCAGTTGGTATGTGAGAAATATTTTAAAGTAAGCATAAAACCCGCTCACAAAAGAGACAACAACTTGGTTTTAATTAGCTCTTTCTCTGGGATAATTTACCAAGTGGTGAAAAATGAATAATTACTAAAATGGCTATTAAAAAATAAGGGTTGATCGTAGAAGGGTGAAAATTGAGGAGTGTATGTATTTTTGTATGTAGTATCATAAAAAAAATAGAAATTAAAAAATTTGTCTAAAAAATAAAAAAAAAATTTAGGGGTGGACTACCCCTAATATTTTGGGGGATGAAAAATAGATGTTGGCCGATTCTCATAGATACCGGATAAGTACAAAAAATTTCATCAAAATCAGTCAAGCCGTTTCGGAGGAATATGGCAACGAAAACTGTGACACGAGAATTTTATATATTAGACTAGCTGTTACCCGCGGCTTCGCACGCGTTTTTTTTAATATATTAAATAAATTTAAAATTGTGATTACACATCTAGTGTAAATTACAATAATACTATTTCAAAAATATTTGTATCACACGCACATCACCTACTGTAACAGGTAACGTGTACATTATGTATGTGAATACTAATAGTGTATCGAATGGGATGGGATTATGATCAGCCACATAAATGGAATTTTAAACTATATATCACCCTCAGTGCTCACACTATATAAGAAAATAATGAAAATAGGAAGCTACACATTATCGAACAATATTAAATAAAACAGCTAATTAGTTACTTATTTGCCCGTAAAGTTGCCGTTCAAATATTACTTGTAGTCCGGTGAAGCTGTTAAGCGTAGTCATTTCTAAGAAAAAAAAAAACATTCAAATAGGTCCAGTCGCTTCGGAGATTACCCGGAACAAATAAAAAAACAGACATATCGACAGAGTTAAAAAAAATGTTGATGTTTGTAGCATCACAGACTGTATTCACCAAAAATAATTTATTTTAATATAAATTACACTCACTTTACTTTTATAATACGTAATATATCACAAATAAAAAATTGGCAACAAAACTAATGTAGAATAGAGTTTTTTAAGAGTGTTTGGCGGGATTTCAGTCTGTCATGTAGTGGATTTTATATTTTTTTCATAATATTGTGTTACATGATTCTATATCGTGTAGAAATTGGTTGCGTATTATATAACATCGTTCGTTTATTATGCATAAGTGAAATGAATGAAAAATAAAACCACGAAGCAATCTTGAAGATTAAGAAGATAAAAAATTACGTTATATTATGTAGAGGATTCGGCGCTTATACCTTTACATTAACTTGGACATAGAAGAAAACTATATTGACAACTTCAGAACTGGCTGTATGGATTAATTCCTTCGACTGTCTTATTGGACGAATATTATTACTACTAAACTTTCTGAATAACAACACAAAATAAACTTAAGAAATGTTTGCGATATAAACGTAACACCTATAATTAAAAATCGAAAACAAAACTAACGTAGAATAAACTTTTTGAATAGGAATACAAAATAAACCATGAAAATATTTTTGATAGATTGTTATCGCGTTACCATGGCAACGCATATAATACTGACATTAACACGCAGCGGAAGCTTCCAAAATAGCCCGATTTTGAGACATTCTTCATTAGTGCTCAGCTCCTTTTGGTTTTAACGTGATGATATGTAGCCTAGAGCCATCCTCGATAAATGAGCTATCTAACACTAAAAGAAACTTTTAAGTCGGATCTGTAGTTCTTGAGATTATCGCGTTCAACCAAACAAACAAACAAACAAACAAATAAAAAACAAACAAACAAACAAACAAACTCTTCAGCTTTATATATCAGTATAGATTAGGTTTATATGGGCAGGGAGCATAATGAAGAACGTTACGTTATTATGTAGTCTAACTTTCTATTCTGTAGTTCGGAAAGAGCACAACAGCAATAGATTCCCTGTAATTGATCAGCCTGTATTATCTAACATTAAAATAATAAACATAATAATGTATTCGAGCATTAACCCAGTGCTCGAAATTCGGCCATAATTCATAAACTTATCAAGTTTGAAATTTAAGAAAAAAAAAGCGATCCCTGCATGGCGACCCTGCCACGATCCATGTAGGGATCGGGTAAATGATACAACGGAGGCTTATATAATACTCACTTTATTATAACATATTACTAATTTATATATTCCCTCACAGCACTAAACCTCATCAATATCTACTAAATATAAAAAATTAAAAAATCCAGCTGGGAAATGGAGGTTTTTTTTCGAAGTGACTACGGTATTGGTCTGGCAAGGCCTTCCTTCTTCGGACTACGGAAGTAGAGTGATGTTTCCATATGTAGTTACATCGATCAAGATGCACACAGTAATTAAAATAAATTAACATTCGGAAATAGTTAGATGTTGATTTCCAGACGTCCGAGTAATTAAGTTTGAGGAAATAAACTCGTCTACTAGGCAGGAAATTATTTAGGAGTTAGAAACTAGGTCTTCAATAGGTAAGTTCGTTTAAAACACAGACGTACTTTTTCCTATGGTTATAAATAAAAATAATGATTTTAGTACAGGTCTAAAATACATACTTATAACAAATTTCAATTTGCTTCATACTTAAACAATTACCAACTTATTCTAATACTAGCAAAGCCCGCGACTTTGTCCGAGTGAAATCTTGTGTAAAAAAAACAGCGATGACTGCTTTCATCCAGAGAAAACGTAGTTGTGTCAAATATACACTGATGGATGCGAAGACACGTTCAAAAGTTAACCTAAAAGTGGGATCAACTAAAACCCTTTACACATAAA
>JACEII010000011.1:555653-569324 GCA_014332785.1 Antheraea mylitta
ACACACACACACACACACACACACACACACACACACACACACACACATTCACCCCACAAACCTATACTTTTACCTAAATTTTTACTAAAGCAATTTTGTTCACTCTCTAATAATACAAACTGTATAATTTTGTGTACTTCGTAATTGGCCTATTGAATACAATGTATACATATTTTTTCCTTTATATAATACTTATTGTCAGCCCGTCATAGTGACTCGTTTCTGCGCATCGCGTTTCGGGATCAGCCTGTGCATATCCAGTACCAGGTGACTTTCGTCATTATGGCCGGCATGCCAGCGGCGACCGACGATGGATAATCTGTCTCTCGGTGGTTGCCGATGTTTTTGAATTGTACTATGCTTAACATCAGGCATAGTGCAGTCACTATGACGTGCTTCGATAAAAAAAAAAATACTTATCAGTGCTATACTAGACAGAGGCAACATAGATTAAAAAGGTAATAATACTTGTAAATAAACGATTTGTATGGTAATTTAAAATAAATACATATTTACATAACTGCTTTAATTTAAAAAAAAATTGCAATATTTGTAATTATCTTACAAATATAATAAAAAGTATTTGTGTTCGAATATTTTTATCTTATATTGTTTTTGGCGGTCTGCCATGTTGTTGCCTGTCTGCCAAGGTTCAATGTTTATGTAAATAAATAATATATATTGACTGAGGTAAGGTTAGTTACAATTAACACATTGTTGATCAGTGACAATTGAACTCCTCTTTTCACAGAAAAATAAAGCTGTGACTTAAATTTTAAGTTGTGAAATGATTTATCAAGCTGTCATTGCCTGCATGCCTACACTTGTATTATCCATTTTCATGTTTGAAATCAAAGCTATTATAGAACAGGAAAAAACTTGCACATCATTTTTTTTGTTGTGCTTTTATTTTTATTTATGTGATTGGATATTACTATTTTTCACAATATTATTTATTCAAAAATTTTGAGAGATCACAGTTTCTGAGTAAAATTGTCAGTCAATAAAGTTTTATTGGCCTAGCAAGGCCTAACAGGTTCAACAGACTACTAAGGTGAGAGCTTAAGGCAATCAGCCTTTGTCATTAAAGTGTAAACTAACATATTTTTGAAAGAGTATTAGATTAACACAAGATAAGAAAATGAGTGATAGTAATAGATTAGAAGGAAAAACTTTCATATCTTAAAGAGATAGTCTCTGCATGGTTCGCATGTTTGGATACTGCACTTGTTTATGTAGGTACAAGGCCTTGTGAAAATGCTGGAACTTTCAGTGAACAAAAACCATTGTGGTAAAACCATAGCATAGGGTTTTTTTAAGCTCGCTCAATTATTCATACATAAGTTGAGGGTTGTCACCCATCACCTGTGCTTTAAGCAGCTGCACCTGAGAGCCTTTCACTCTAAATTTAACATATTGAATCACATTAAACGCTAAACCCTATAAAACATTAGAAAAAACGAATTAAGTTTTAGTTGGCTACTTACCAAGAATATGGAAACTTCCATAATGTGTTGCATTTGTAAGGCTCTGAGTAGCACATAGCTTAAGCTGAAATGACATTGGTTTGTTGGTAGTCCTATCTAGAGAATCAAGCCATGATTCAACAACTACACTGTCACCCCAAGCACCGACTGGGAGATAAGCAAGTCCTAAAAGACCCTGAAATGGAAACATTAAAATCATATAATTATTTGATTACACTATACAAAATATTCAATATTGAAGGGTATAATAGTACATTTATAATTGCCAATATATTTGTCAATTCGAAAAAAAAGACATAGACAGAGGGCAAAATACTAGAGCAATTCAATTACATTTTTTTTGTAGTTATATATCCCATTGTCCAGAAATTCCCTGGATTAATAGATATACATGAAAAGTAATTTTATTTTATACTAGCCTCTGCCCATGACTTCATTCGCATGGAATAGTTACTTTGGGCTAACACTAACAGGCAGTGGAAGCTCACAAAAAGAAAAAAATACCTGATTCTGAAATGCTCTTCATTGGTGCTTTGCTCTTACTGGTCTTAGCGTGATGATATATAACCAATAACATTTCTTGATAAATGAACTACACAACACTGAAAGAATTTTTCAAATCAGACCAGTAGTTCCTGAGATTACCCCCTAGGATGTCACAAACTTTACCTCTTTATGATATTAGTATAGAAGTGTAGATATGCTTGTAATAGTAATAAAATGCAATTTACATTAAGTAATTCATAAAATAGTATGTAAAAATACCTGCCAACCAGATCCATTCATAAAAAATTTGTGGCTTTTTGTGATAAGTGCAATGTCTGACCTTACTTCAGGTATTGAAGGTAATGAAGGAAACTGTATATAATCCGATGCAAGGCGACCAACCCATTTGCCTTGAAAATAAGTTGCGTGTACCTATTAAAGAAAAAATGTGATATTTAGTTGTTTATTCACCTACTGGTGGTTCTATATTCAATCAATCGCCTTTTACCAACAATATTATCGAGATGTTAAATGTCTCTTTTAATATTTAAAAAACAATAATAATAACTCCTTTCCTTACCAATTTTAGTAACTCCTTGTTAGCATTAGAGTTGCTTCCATTAAATATATGAAATAAGATTTTGATATTATTTAACAAATATTATTCATAGAACATTTATCTAGTAACTTAGTTACATATTCAGGTGGCTATAAACCCATTGCTCTATCTATATGGTATGGTATTTAAAGAAATGAGAAGCAAACAGAGAATATGAATTATTTATTAAACCTTATTTTTCAATCATGTTAAATAATCTTGCTATTACTTAAATATACTTTTCTCTAAATAAATTTAAAATATAACAGCTGTAATTATATACAATGCTATCTCTGGTATCAAGAGATATTATCAAAATATAAGCAGAATCTGTCATAAAAAAATGTTTAATCTTCACCTGTCCAGAGCAGCATTTTCACCAGTACATACTAGGGACTAGTACTACAATATCTATATAAATACTTAAAAGGTTAAACACAAAAACTACCTTGGAAGCATATTTTGAAATTACAGTAAATATATATAGACAGAGTAATATTCTATCAACAATATTGTATTTCGATCAACTTGGTATAATTGTATAGGGCCTTTTTTTTAAATGGAAACGCTGTTGACCTGGCCAGGTCTTTACAGCTTCACCTAACTATTGAAGCGAGTGCTGAAGGCACTCAGCCGATTTTGGACATTTGGGTGACTAACTCAAGGGTGTACTTATGTACATTTAGTACATAAGTAAATTTACCGTTACTAGTATGTACATGAATTAGTATTTTCTGCTTCAAAGCAAAATTAATGAAGATCAATAATATTAGCGAATAAACAAAAATAAGTGTTTTCTATAAATTATTAATTTCCACACATTTCTATAGGTAATCCGGTGAAGCTGCAAAGGCCTTGCAAGTTGACTAGCAAATTTGTAGAGTAAGATAATTATTGTTGCAGATTAATTTATCCATTACCTCTTTGCCACTGTCATAAATACTGCTTGAGTTGTCTGCATGAAAATATTTGTCACTGTCCTGTCTTGCAGTCGAAGCAACAGCTAATGTTGTACTCCCTGTATCTACTAGGAGATTTAACTGTTCAAACAAATAAATGAAACGTTTAGATATACACCCAGTGAGTCCAGTATCAATAATGAAACTTATAAATACTCTTCGACAGTGACAACAATAAATCTAGTTTTCAAGCAATCGTATAAAGCCACATATTACAAAGTACTTAACTTCGATAAAGTTGGTTTACCTTTTGGTGAGGATGTCCCAGGTTAACTTCAATGGAGTAAGCTAGGCCAGCATCTCCAAATAAGTTAAAATTTTCGCACCGTATACACGCAAAATAAACACAATATATTATAAAAATAATATACGACATTGTTGTCATTTTTTTAACATACTTAAAGGTATAAAAAAAAGAAGCAAATTCTTGAATGTCGTTTATATTATTATTCACCTCATGAGAATCTATTTATAATATAAGAATTACATATGATAACGTTTCTTTTACAGAGTTATTTTTCTTCTTGAGTTTCACCGGTATGACCACAGACTGTTCTTATAATACTTACTATACTCTTTGACAGACTGGCACAGAATACTAGAGGCAAAGAGTACCACAGAGTACCTTGTATAGTACTATCCATAGTAATGAAATGACTAGAGGATACTACAATACGTATTATAGCATATGTTAAAGTAATACCATACACTAATTTAAAATTTAAAGGACAAAAACTCGTAAAAAATAAAACTATACGATAATTTATATAATTTATTTACGGAATAATTAATAGAGCATTTCTTCTGTGGATTCCAAAGACCCACAAACTCAAAGACCATTATAATTTGGTACGCGTGAAATTTAGCTTTTGCTATTTTGCTATTTTAGAGATTTTTTTAAATCTCGTTTTTTTATAACTTTATTTTTGGCAATTATTCTTTCAGATTATTATTGCCATTGTCGTATAATTAATAATATTACAAGCTTCGTACGATTATTTCAATATTCTAACAAGATGAAAGGTTTCTTGTTAGAACCTTCCGAGGAGTTTTTGTGGCATCTCAGAATTTCATGCTCCGTGGTATTATTTTCTATGCACTTCATTTATGCACAGTAAACTAATTATATTACGTAAAACACAACCAAATTTACAAAATATTCAGGTAAATAACACAAGATTATGAATAAAATATAAAATCCACTACACGACAGACTAAAATCCCGCCATAAACTCTCATTTCTCAACGTTTTACGTTGATGATGATTAAAATATCGATATATCGGTTTATCCCTATGCACGATTAGCGCGCTTTCTTTTAAAACTGTCAAAATCACTTCAAATTATTTTGTCAACAGGTTTGTTTTTCAATAAAAATGAGTCTTTGGGTTGATAAACATAGACCAAAAGATTTGATGAAGTTAGATTACCACAAAGACCAAGCGGCGCGTTTAAAGAATTTGGTGCAACAAAGTGATTTTCCCCATCTCCTTATTTACGGTCCTTCAGGTGCTGGAAAGAAAACCCGTGTGATGTGCTTATTGAGAGAACTATATGGCTCTGGTGTAGATAGATTAAGACAAGAAACGATGCATTTTACTACACCTTCGAATAAAAAAATTGAAATTATGACTGTAAGTAGCAATTATCATATCGAAGTTAATCCGACAGATGTTGGTATACACGATCGTGTTGTGATCATGGATCTCGTAAAAAATGTAGCTCAAACACATCAAATTGATTCGTCAGGACAAAAAGAATTTAAAGTAGTTATTTTGAATGAAGTGGATGACCTAACAAAAGACGCCCAGCACGCTTTGCGCCGAACTATGGAAAAGTATGTAGCTACTTGTCGTCTTATTCTCATTGCTAATTCGATTTCAAGAGTTATTCCGGCAATTAGATCTAGATGTTTGATTATAAGAGTACCAGCCCCTACGGAGAATGAAATTGCCACAGTCCTCCAATTAGTTGCAAAGAAGGAGTGTTTAAATCTACCGTTTGAGTTAGCTCTGCATATTGCCAATTGTGCAGATCGTAATTTACGTCGAGCTTTACTCATGTGCGAAGCTTGTAAAGTACAGCAATACCCTTTCACTGTGGATCAGAAAATTCCAGAACCGGATTGGCAGCTATTTATCAGAGAGACAGCTTCTATGATTTTATCGGAACAATCACCAAAAAAACTAAGTGAAGTGAGGCAAAAATTGTACGAGTTGATAATACATGGTATACCTCCTGATATGATTTTTGCAGGACTACTAAAAGAGTTAGTAAGGAACTGTGATATGGCCATGAAATGCCAGGTTGCAAGTTATGCTGCCCAATATGAACATAGAATGAGGTTAGGCAATAAACCTATATTTCATCTTGAAGCGTTTATTGCAAAGTTTATGGCGGTTTATAAGAAATTTGTAGAGGAATCTTTGGGTGATGCGTTTTGAAATTTAAACTTAATAATTAAAACTGAATTAAGATTGTGAAATTTATACATTGAAAATTGTATGTATGTCTATTAGTTATACTTTGATGTTAATAATTTGATGGTAAATAATAATCTGTTGTCATTTTGCAGTTTATATGTGTATTTTTTTGTAATTGCTTTGCAATTTTATTCTGAGAAACAAAATATTCATAAATAGATTGAAATTGAATTATTTTTAAACATTAATTTTTAAAGACATAACTAAAAGCATTTTATAATATTGTTACAATAAAAAGTATATATATTTTTCTTTATTTAAAATACATTGTCAGCTGTGAAGGACCTATATGGATTAAATAAATAAAATAATTAACTTCTCTCTGTTTACATAACTACATAAAGTAAATGCTACATTATTGGTTTTATTATTAAAAAAATCACAATACTACTATCAATCACCAATGAAATTATAAAATTAAAAAATAGCTCCTTGGATATTCAGAAACTCAAAGAGAGTCAACAGAAGTTTTCTTTTGCATAACTATTGAATCAATAACTAATAATATGCTTTGAGAAACCTGGCTATAAACATTTCATTGTAGTTTATCTTTTAGACTTTTATGATGTACATAATTTAGTTTCTAGTATTATATTAATGAATATTATATAGAAACGAGATTGCTAAATGTAGAGGTTTAGGTTGTTATACACTCATATTTAGAGAAATGCAAAACAAAGTAGGAAAATATTTTCTTATTTTTCATAGGGGCCATATATACCACTGTTATGCAATTGGAAAAAGCATTTTAATTAGAATTTTACTTTTATATATACTATAGTTTTCTCTTATCTTTTTCTATTTTATTTTTGGCAACCAGTGTCTATTTAGAAGACTATTACTGCTGTTGTCAAGTGAGTAACAATATTATAAGTTTCTTCATATAATTTCAATGGACTAACAAGATGGTGGCCATATTATTAGAACTTTCCTGGGAGTTTTTGTGGCAACTCAGAATCCATGCTCATTGGTATTATTTCCGATCCACTTCACTTGTGCACAATAATCAAACTATTACGTAAAGAACCACCAACATTACACAATATAGAATCAAATAACACAAGATTATGGATAGAATATAAAGACCACTACATAGCATTCCAAGATCAAGCCAAAAAGACCTTGTTTTCTCTTATATCTCTGAGTTTATATCATACATAGTGTATGGTATGGTGTGGTGTAGGTTAGGTAAGACATGCGGTTTTTAGCCGGTAGAAATCACGGCATCACCCTCAGCTGTTGTCCCAGTCCCCAACGACAGCTGGAGGCGTAACCGATGTAGGATTTTCCCCACTTGAAAAAAAAAAGTTAGACATGTGAAACGAAGTCAGCGCGAGTCGCCCACGGTATCGGTCGGCGAGCTCACTGCGGTGGCATTAATATGTGAGTAACCTATTTTCATATTAATTTACCCCTTTGCTATTGTGTTCCTCTAATTATATCCATGAGTGTAGGTATATAGATATAATGGTATATAAAGTTTTGTAGGTGGTAGAGCCATGCTGAAGCTATTACTGGTTTCACCATGAATGGGTTGGCTCGTCCGGGGTAGTATCACCCTCTCACAGAAAACCGATGTGAAGTAACAGTGTTTGCATTATTGCGTTTCGTTCGGTCAGTGAGAGCACCAGAAACCCGCTTCTCCTCCCCTCCCCTACCATCTCCTCTCCCGCTCCCCCTTTCACCTTCTCCCCAACACAGGCTGGCAACCCAGTTGCGACTCCCTTGGTGTTGCTAGTGTCTATGGATGACAAATAATTAAAATCAATTCAGACCATGGTGAGTAAAATTAAAAACACTGAGTTTTAATTAATTGTATTATACTGACTTTAATGTTCATGCTTATTTTCATTGTCAAGTGTATTATTCCTTTATTGACTTACATATATTATTGAAATCACTATTTTATATACACAGCAAATAAATATGTAGTATATCTTTGTCAACTCTGAATGTAGCTAAAGAAAAAAAATGATATTATGATTAATAGATCACAGAACAAATTAGGTATTTGACTTAATTAATTATCCATTGTATGTATTTTATTTAAGGGTTTATACCACTAAAATTCAGTAATATTCATAATAATATTTTACAGGAACATTACTAGCGAACAAGCGAAAATTATCTACAACCGTGTTCATCAGTGCTGTTGTAATTTCATTTGACAAATGATCTACAACTGATTTCTTCAATTGTAGTGTTTCTTCAATTACGTATGCGTCCATAGTATCTGTAACAGTAAAATAATACTTATTAAAGCCCTCTATGGTGAGCCCCAGCCCGCTGAACCTTTGTAAGACGTTCGTCTGACTCATTAAATGGCGTTGCTTTTTTTTATAATTTGTAAGTTTTAGTTTTTCCTTGCACAGGTCCGGCGGAAGGAGATGAGAGTCTGTGTGTGTATCTCCTGATTAGGATAGGGCCCTGTGGCACTTTCTGTCGGATGACCAGCCGCTGGGGTGGCACGATAAAGGTCTACAGAGATATTGAGCTACCCGAACCCTAACTAGAGCGGAGATTGTACACAAAAGGGGGATGGGGGAGGTTTGTGTTGGTAGGTTTTTACAGTTTATTACCATCAAATCTGGTGTTAAATGTAGATGTAGTACAGTGATCACAGTTATAAACTCAAAGGACTGAAAAAAAAGCATCATGCATTAGGTATAAACCTATAATTCTAAACTTTTTTAATAAATCAATAATCAATAGTAAATCAACATGAATAGTTGTCATGTGTATGCGATTAAAGGAATAAACATAAAAAAAGTAATCAAAAATATACTTTGCTTATTAAATTTCTTGTAATGTGATCCTTTTACTTTCTTTGCTGCACATGCGCACCACACCGTTTGCCCCACGTTGCATATCACTCAATATTATATGCTTATAAAAAAATTAGGATATCGAATATTTTTTCAAATAAATAGTAGGTATTTAAAAAAGTTTATTATTGGATATTTATCCGGTAAGTACTTTTTATGTACAGCTGTGCAAAGGCAGACGTCTATTATTTTAGTTATATAGATTTAATGGAGATATTATCTATTATGTTGTTTTTCTGTTTCACTAAAGTTCTAGAAATAATGCTAACTAAATACCTGAAAGCGGGTTTAGTTAGTACTACACAGTAATTACGGCACAGTTAAATAAGTCATTTGTTACACTTTTGAATTAATTATAGTTTATTAATCTATACTAATATATTAAGCTGAAGAATTTGTTTGTTTGGTTGAACACGATAATCTCAAGAACTACAGATCTGATTTGAAAGTTTTTTTAGTGTTAGATAGTTCATTTATCGAGGATGGCTATAGGCTACATATCATAACGTTAAAACCAATAGGAGCTGAGCACTAATGAAGAATGTCTCAAAATCGGGCTATTTTGGAAGATTCCTCTGCGTGTTAATGTCAGTACTATATGCGTTGCCATGGTAAGCCGATAAAATTCTCTCGCAAATATTTTCATGGTTTATATTCTGTAACTATTCAAACATTTTATCTTATTTTCAAGACCACAGAATTCATGCTCCGTGGTATTATTTTTCTATCATTTCACTTATGCACAATAAACGAACCATATTACATAAAACGCTACCAATTTAACACAATATACAGATAAGTAAGACAAGATTATGAATAAAATATAAAATCCACTACATGACAGAATAAAATCCCGCCAAAAACTTTATTCTACGTTAGTTTTCTTTCCAATATTACGTATAAAAAAAGTAAAGTGACTGTATTTTATATTAAAGATATCCGTGATGCTACAAATATCAACATTTCTTTTTAAATTCTGTCGATATGTCTGATTTTTTATTTGTTACGGGTAATCTCCGAAACGGCTGGACCTATTTGAGCGGTTTTTTTTTCTTAGAAATGACAACGCTATTGATCTAGCAAGGTCTTAACAGCTTCACCGGACTACAAGTAATATTTGAACGAGAAATTTTACGGGGAAATAAGTAACTAATTAGCTGTTTTATTTTAAGCTAGCGGGTTCAGCAGACGTTGCCCGCCCTGATAATAAGACAAACTATACAACTTGCCCAATAATCATTTTATATATTGGTGAAAACGACATTCTGCGTGCGTGCGTTCTGTAGTTTTTGATCTTATCGCGAACAGACATATAGACAGACGTGGAACAAGACTTTGTTTTACACTAGTGATAAACTATTATGCGTGCATTCGTCCGTGTGAAATTAATCAAAACTATGTTGTTCACTGTAAACATGCATATGTGCCGTGCGCTGTACTGGACTCCAAGATTTTTTTTAATGTCAAAAGGCAGCAAACATGCTCACGGCTCACCTGATGGTAAGTGGTTACCGTCGCCTATGGACAACTATAACACCAAGGGCATCGATGTTGTAATCGAAAGTCATATGTTTATATGTGATTTAAATTATAGCAAGGTATGATAATAACTTAAATATATCGACACTACGGATATATTATATCTATATAATAAAAGATTTAACACATATTGTTCGATAATGTTTAGCTTAATTTTGTCATTACTTTCTTATATAGTGTAACTGAACACTAAGGGTGATATATAGCAGTTTAAAGTTCCAGTTATGTGGCTGATGATAAATCTCATCCCATTCGATTCACTATTCGTATTCACATATATAATGTACAACGTTACCTGTTACAGTAGATGATGTGCGTGTGATACATACAAATATTTTTGAAAGAGTATTAGTGTAATTTACACTAGATGTGTGATCACAATTTTAAATTTATTTAATATATTTAAAAAAATCGCGTACGGAGCCGCGGGCAACTGCTAGTTCATTGATATGGAAGATAGATTCTTCATACTTATTACACTGACTTTTCATATGCAGTTTCAAAGAAATTATTAGCGTTTTTTTTGTCTTACTGTAATTAATAGATATGTTTACATTTTGCCTTCTTCACCTATTATCAAAGCTTAGTCACCTCAAATACACATTTTGAATAAAGATTATTTCGAATTAGAATTTATTAGGTATATTTTACTTTTACAGACTATCTATTTGTGTTAATATTTTATGATGTACTTACTTGGTTCCAAGAAAAATGTAGGGATTCGACTATTTCTCGCAACTATTCTCTCGGGACCGATAACTATGTAATCTTCATTGTCGATACCTCGTTTTCCGGTCCAAGTGTACGTTATGTTGCTTTCTATGCCCTCTGAAATCAATTCATAAATAATTATTTCATTATCACATACCAGGTGACTGTTTAAAACTTCAATCCTCTGGTAGTTCATGGACACATTTAACATATAAAACAAATACTAATAAACAACAAAGAAAACTCTACTTAAAGTTTGTTTTAAAACTTCAAACTATGGGAACGATAATTTTAAACATAAAAACTCAAATCTAGATTCAATTAACAAAATTTAAGGGGCGCTTTTCAAGGTTAATCCCTATTTGACAGCTTATCGTCGGGACGCTGCAAGGTCGAATAAAGGGAAGTAGGGTGCGGAACGCAGCCGGGACTGTGCGGCACGGTGTGATTCATTGCTTTCATTATTATTACACCAGTTCATTTTTGTGTAAATCACCACACATTGAGTGTATATCAGTTTTGTGGTTTTCTAGATAATTAGGTCAAATATTAAGCACTTGTTCAAATTGATTTAGAACGAGAATCGACTAATGATTACCCTGTAAAAATATTGCTGGCGACTAACCAGTCGCGCTGTATAGTAGCTATAGTCTCTCAGCTAGTGATATGTTAATTATGTTGAAGTACCTATAAATACTGAATTAAGTAATAAGTACACAACAATGTTTAGATGTTTGGAAACTCGATAATTAATTTACTTAAGGATTACAGGATAGACACGTAAATTAAGGAAGAAATCACAGCTTCAACATTCTATTATATACGAATGAATGCTTTAAGTTTGTTTATATTCCTGTGTTTCATAAAAGGAATGTCCAAAGTGTCAAGATTTACATTTTTGAAGGTGTTGTTTAAATCATAACGAAACGAAAATAAACTTAAAACTAAATTAATATAATCAAGGTTGACTACTTAGTGCGAATAAAAATATTTGTTTAAATTAACTAGTTCATTTTAAAACGGAATTAATGATATTTCAATATATATATAGATGCTAAGCTGTATTTAATGGTTTATATGTTTCGTTAATAATTTATTGGTTGACCTAGAACTAAATTTAACTTATGTGAGGATAATTTTACTTACAAGTCGAACACATTTTAAAACTACTTTACTGCACTTACCCGTTAAGTAAGACTTTCAAATTACGTTAAGTGTTTAAGAGCTAAAATCAGCTTAATGGTTCATAAAACACGCTAAACCGTGAGCCGTAACATTCAGCACCTTTAACTAAATTGCCGTTCAAATTAGTTTGATGTCTCATATGACTTTTTTTTTGTTTCCTGAGAGTTATTGATTACCTAAAGTAATGTTTTCCGTCAGTAATGTTCGATTTGAAAAATTATTTCAATGTTCGATAGCTCATTTATCAAGGAAGGCTATATATCATCACGCTAAGAAAACCAATAGGAGCGGAGCACTAACGAAAATGTTTAAAAACCTTTTTTTTGCCTTTAAAGAGCTTCCGGTGCGTGTTAGCCTAAAGTCATTCCACGTGGACAAAGTGTCGATCAGAAGCTAGTAAATAATATAAAGGAGCACTCTACTCACGGATGTCCATGGTCAAGTAAGCTATGTATGGATCTGTTCGATCAGCTACGGACATTCTTATTTCTCCGTTGACGTGTAAATCGCTGCCGAAAAGAACTCCGTTTTTTCTTCCATCTAAATTAAACCTGCCAAGGAAGATAAAATATTTTGGTTTGCAAAATGTTAGGTATAAAAGGTGCGTGTGTATACAAGAAAATTTGAGATTGATGCTTGAAATATCGAGACCTTTTTTAATTTTTTTGAAACAAACAAGAGTTTTCCGGAAATTATAAACAAAATATAATGTAACTTAATAAACAGAGGCCATAGTAATGTAAACAGTATATTAAATTTGAAAGTTTACTGGGTTTCGAACCCAAAATCATAAGTAAACGCTCTAACACTGACTTACACCCCCAAACGACTGTCCTTAGTGATTGGTTTTAATTATGTGAACTAGTGAAAAAATCAAAAATGTAAAAGAAAAGTAATCAAAATATGTAATTTGGAGGTGCTGGGATTTGAACCCAGGACTTTCAGCATGCGAAGCAGACACTCTACCACTGAGTTACACCCCCGGATGATTACGGTGGTGGAATAGTAGAATAGTTGTAACAATATATACCTACACAACTCGTTTATATGTCGTCATATTTATACAAATGTTGCACATTATTAGTATTCTACACGACACATTCTCTTTCACGTGCAATTGGAGTGTGCCCGATTAAACATAGGAATTTGCTTATTTGAATTCACGAGTGATTGTTACTGTTTGTACTTTTTACACGCACATTCTTTCTTGCGCGAAATAGTTTTCATGCGTGAAAAAATGTGTCTTGTAAAGGCAGCTCTATTATTTAAGGTTGATGTCAAATTAAGGGCACATTGTTACTAGTAATATCCGAATAAATGTACCTATATATTACGTAGATGTAGTAACTATACTTTTTAGTACTAAATATTTACGGTGTTATTACAAAAAAGTAAAATA
>JACEII010000011.1:573295-639893 GCA_014332785.1 Antheraea mylitta
TTAATTTTTTGTTAAAAAGTTTTTATTTGTTAAATCTTTTGAAATACGAGAGGTAAACGGTTGTTAATTCAATTATTTCTTAATTTATATATTGCATATTCAAGATCACATGTCGCTATTGTAACGTTTTGTTCTTGGTTAATTGATTGTGATACCTATTGTTTTATTTTAATATCCAAGTTTGTTATATGCAAAAAGCATATGATATTTGTATCAACGAGGAGGACAGGATTTTTTGTTAATGATAAAATTCAGCAGTTTGTAACTAACTTTGGTAATTTCTATATACGATTTAAAATTGATCGTAGTTTATTAGATATGTTAATTTTTGAACATAAGAGTATTAATACAAGCAATAGTCTGTCAGAAGTCTTCATAAGGTTTCGAATAAGGAAAAGTAATAACTATTGGAGATGAATCATTTTTGTGAATGTATCAACCTTGACCAGAACTGTGTGGATATTTGACTATGACCTTTTTAATTGGTTCGGGATATTACATTCTTTCCGTACGAAAGCGTTTCCTATTTTGAACTGAATTATTATGTTTTTCTGTCCAGACAAAATTATATCTAAATAAATGTGACTCTGTTAAAAATATAGAAGAAACTAAATATCAATGTTTTATTAATCTTAAAAAGTAATGAAACATTCTAAATTAATATGTTTTTAGTACATAAGTACTTTATTGTACGATTAGAACGATATTATTCGGCTATTTTTTAATATTTTTTTGGAGTCATATTTTTTTAAATTCTAATTTTGTGAATACTGTTATGTCCACGATCAATTAACACCAGAAAGGTCGAGAAGTGGTTTCTGGTGGGCATCCCGAACAAATTTAAACTAATTAATTAACTGTTGATTTCTGTATGAATAAATAAATTAAATAAAAAATTTGTAGCTTCATTAGCATATTATTAATGAAAAGCGTAATTAAGTAAATTATATATTTTGCATTGAATCCATTTAATACATAGTTAGAAACCTGAAACGAATCATCTAAACTACTTTTCTACCTTCTTTTTTCTACCTATTATCTATTTATTATCATTTGTGTACATATTTTGCTGATGAAGTAGATGTAATGCGTGACCAATTACATATTCTCTTTGTTTCATATTTAGGTATTATTTAAGTATGAAGGATAGGCACTACATTCGATTTCCGATACTTTTAAATTCTTCCATGAATATTGGCTTGAGGATCATGTAACATTAATTTAGTAGGTGGTAGACCCACGCTGAAGCTATTACTGGCTTCAGCATGAATGGGTCGGCTCGATCGGGGCAGTACCACCCCTCTCACAGAAAACTGACGTAAAATAACAGTGCTTGCATTGTTGTGTTTCGTTCGGTCAGTGAGAGCGCCGGAGTCCCACCTCCCTTCCGCTTTCCTACTTTCCCTTTCCTTCCCCTCCCTCCTTTCCCATATACAGGCTGGCAACGCACTTGTGACTTCCCTGATATCGCTAGTGTCTATGGACGGTGGTGATCACTTAATATCACTTGACCCGCATGTTCGTTTGCCTCCTTTGATATAAAAAAAAGCTTATAGCCTAAATTAATAAACAACTTAATAAAAACAAGAGCTTAAAATTCCCTTAAGAATTATTTATTGGAGATGTGTCCCGTTCTAGGGAAACAGAACTACTGATAGGGCCTAGTCATCTGTTTAAATTTTTTACCTTCTTATCTTTTCTTTTGTTTCCATAATACGTTACTGAAATCAAATGCTTTTGCTCAACTACCATCCGGAATATGATTGTATGTATGACCTACTTACTAGATATATAGCTATCTCACGTTTATTGACTACCAATTACTGGAGTCTTGAATACGTTGTTTAAAGTGATTACGATGTAGTTAGACGCGAACATAGAGAACCACAGCATTAATCATCCATCGTCCCCTCTTTTGTGATTACCCAAGTATGCAGTTATGCACATATATACCACAAAAATTAATATTATTATATTTAATTCGCAATGAACAATAAATATCGGTCTAACCCTTAAAGAGAAACGAGTAATGAGTTATGTTATAGATTGTTATCTTCACAACAACTGGAAAGTACCTTGGTAGGGTTATAGGCTTTTTCCTGGAAAAAGGCGAGGCCATATTGATTACACGTCGAATTGACGGTTTCAAGCTCCGAGATACCCACCGTTCTATATATTCCCATATACAGTCGTACTAAGAACATTTCTTAGGTTCAGGTTTCCTCGAGATGTTTTCTTTCACCGTCAGCTGATGTTACTAATTACAATTAGTAAAAATACGCGAATTTTGAATAATTCGTTTGCACATGCCGAGGTTCGTACCTGCAGAGGTAGAAATAACATTCCAACGGCCAAATTACGACCAACACGACTATGTGACTTACTGTGTGTATATTGTGCGTTCTTCAAGAAGCTATAGGACAATATCAATAGTGTTATTCTTTGTGGGTAATGCAGCAGATTAAATCAGAATTACTTTGTTCAATTTACACCCGAAAAAGGCATTTTGAACATTAAATAAACACAAACCGGCTTGCGAAAGTTACCGAGAAAAACTGACCGTTTACTTATAATTTGTTAATTAACGTATAACGTAATTTATATTGTTAAGAGTCTATTATTATTAATTTTAGCGAATCTACAAATGTACGAAGTGAAGAGACGATCATTTCCAGCAAATATTCTTGTTCACGTAATGATGTAACTATGCTATTTTTTGACAATATAATCTGGAAATGAGACCAGAAGCAAACTAGGACCGCGGTGGATTCAATGATGTTCTTTATTGAAAGCTTTTACTAACGAGTCCAATCTACGTTCACGAAGTGGCGATTGTAGGCGTTAGTAATTACAATTTATTGTACATTGTATTACTGTCGTTTTTTTATTTTTTGGACAACACCATACTGTAAAATAATTTTTATGTGTTTAAATCTATAATTTGAATCAATTGTGACCACTTAATGTTAAGTTGTTCTTCTATTATTTCGTAATTAAACTTGTCTAATTCCGTTGGAAACTTTTGTCATTTTTTACTGTTTTACAATTTATATATATTGTTTGTATTGAAAATAAGAAGAGAGGTTTTTTTACTAAGTTCCAAGGATAGTTCACTATTAATTATAATCATGTCGTTATAAGTTAAATTTAATTAAATTAATCAAGTACTCAGATACTTTTATATAACAAGACTATATCGCCAGAGTCGATTACAAATTTGTATCTTTAACTCTGTATTGGTTGCTTAATATTTTTGATGACATTTGCAAAAGAGGTATAGTTCTGGTTTTTGTGAATTGCTAAAACAAGATTAACAACATTCTATCTAAATCTAAATGTTTCATGCATTTTAAGATTACCTAATAAGATATAACTAAATCTAGTATAAGTATTTAAGACGAAATGTAGTAAAAAAAATCTTACGAACTTCATGAATGACGACAAAAATTATTTGATGCCTATCTTTATTTATATATTTCTTCTGCACGTGTGTGTTACTGAACTCCTCCTAAACGGTTGGACCTATTTTAATGAAATTTTGTGTGAGTGTTCCAGTGGATCCGAGAATGGTTTAGGTTTAATTGGGCCCGGTAGGTGGCCCTATGGTTAATTTTAGTACTTTTTCATTATAGAGGCAGGACAACCCGCTAGTGAAATATAAAATATACATTAAAAAAAATTATTATCAAAGTTAAATACTAAGGGAGTTTCAATGATAAATCGAATGTTAAATTAATTAATTGATTCCACCCTTACCAGTGATTTCGATTTGGTATTCAGTGTTTTGATTTACTTTAAGTTTCTAAATTAAATAACTATTACTTATATCACCTATTCATGAAACGGTTTAGTCAATACTAGCGGACCAGCGGACGTTGTTTCACCCTGATAATAAAAACTATATGACAAATTGTATACCTAAACCTTCCCGTGAATCACTCTATGTACTGCCGAAAACCGCATGAAAATCCGTTCAGTACTTTTTGAGTTTATCGTGAACAGACACATGCAGCGGGGTACTTTATTTTATACTGTGTAATGATTTAGTAAACTAATTTAGTTAATATTAATAAACTAATTATCTATGTGTCTCACACAAAATGACATTATACAGTATTTAGTTTACATGACTTTACTGCAACAGTAATAAAAGGAGACTTGTATTTTGTAATATACAAATAAATATCACACAAAACTAGTTACTATTTTTTTAACTTTATTTTTGGCAATCAATCTTTTAGATTATTACTGCCATTGTCGCGTAGTCAATAATATTACAAGCGTCGAGCGATCACTTCAATATTAAGCGTCGTGTCAGTCAATATTCTAACAAGATGGTGGATCCTTTGTTAGAAACCTCCAGGGAGTTTTTGTGGCACCTCAGAATTTCATGCTCCGTGGTATTATTTTCCATTCACTTCACTTGTGCACAATAAATTAACTAACTATATTACGTAAAAATCCACCAAATTTACAAAAGATAGAATCAAATAACACAAGATTATGAATAAAATATAAAATCCACTACATGACAGACTAAAATCCCGCCAAAAACTCCTAGTTACTATTTATCTCTAATTATTATTGTAACTATAAGTCAATCACTCTACTATATTTTCCAACTTTTTACTAACCAAGTGACTAATATGTAACCATAATTAAAAGTCGCGATTGATAAAAATATTAATAGCTTATATTTTTAAAATCCACATTATTTAAAAAAAATATAATATCCAAAAATATCACTCACTGGTTTCATAATTTCGTAAAAAAGGCCCTTGTGACTCACAATGAAAACAAAGTAGGAGCACGATCAAAGCACTCGAGAACGAACTTATGCTCGGAGACATCTTGCACGTACTAATAAGTTTGAGAAAAGACCGGTCTTGTCAAGAAACATTATATACTGCGGTTTGTATTTTTTTTTTCAGCTGTGAACAAACCGGATTAAGCGAACGAGTGGTAATTTACGGGTATTTGATATGTTGTGAGTGATAAAGTAAGTAATGGTTATGGGTTCGAATAAAAAGAATGACTTATGTTTGTTTGGATATAAGAAATAAGACTTTCTTTGATTGAATTCGCCATTATCAAATACTGTCTAACTGATCACGTATTATGAAGAACGGGCGTAGCGATAGTAATCATTAAAATGAATGAGACAAATTGATGAGGTGAATATGCTTATCTATACTAATATATAAAGCTGAAGAGTTTGTTTGTTTGTTTGTTTATTTGTTTGTTTGTTTGGTTGAACGTGATAATCTCAAGAACTACAGATCCGATTTAAAAGTTTCTTTTAGTGTTAGATAGCTCATTTATCGAGGATGGCTCTAGGCTACATATCATCACGTTAAAACCAAAAGGAGCTGAGCACTAATGAAGAATGTCTCAAAATCGGGCTATTTTGGAAGCTTCCGCTGCGTGTTAATGTCAGTATTATATGCGTTGCCATGGTAACGCGATAACATTCTATCAAAAATATTTTCATGGTTTATTTTGTATTCCTATTAAAAAAGTTTATTCTACGTTAGTTTTGTTTTCGATTTTTAATTATACGTGTTACGTTTATATCGCAAATATTTCTTAAATTTATTTTATGTTGTTATTCAGAAAGTTTAGTAGTAATAATATTCGTTCAATAAGACAGTCGAAGGAATTAATCCATACAGCCAATTCTGAAGTTGTTAATATAATTAGTTTTCTTCTATGTCCAAGTTAATGTAAAGGTATAAGCGCCGAATCCTCTACATAATATAACGTAATTTTTTATCTTCTTAATCTTCAAGACCATAGAATTAATGCTTCGTGGTTTTATTTTTCATTCATTTCACTTATCCAAAATATACGAAAGATATTATATACTACGCAACCAATTTCTACACGATATAGAATCATGTAACACAATATTATCAAAAAAATATAAAATCCACTACATGACAGACTGAAATCCCGCCAAACACTCTTAAAAAACTCTATTCTACATTAGTTTTGTTGCCATTTTTTATTTGTGATATATTACGTATTTTAAAAGTAAAGTGAGTGTAATTATTATTAAAATAAATTATTTTTGGTGAATACAATCTGTGATGCTACAAATATCAACATTTTTTTTAACTCTGTCGATATGTCTGTTTTTTTTATTTGTTCCGGGTAATCTCCGAAACGACTGGACCTATTTGAATGTTTTTTTTTTCTTAGAAATGACTACGCTTAACAGCTTCACCGGATTACAAGTAATATTTGAACGGGAATTTTACGGGCAAATAAGTAGCTAATTAGCTGTTTTATTTAATATTGTTCGATAATGTGTACCTTCATATTTTCATTATTTTCTTATACAGCGTGAGCACTGAGGGTGATATATAGTTTAAAATTCCATTTATGTGGCTGATCATAATTCCATCCCATTCGATACACTATTAGTATTCACATACATAATATACACGATACCTTTTACAGTAGGCGATGTGCGTGTGATACAAATATTTTTGAAATAGTATTATTATAATTTACACTAGATGTGTAATCACAATTTTAAATTTATTTAATATATTAAAAAAACGCGCGCGAAGCCGCGGGTAACAGCTAGTATGTAATATAACGTAACCTAAACAAAGCAAGACAAAAAAATAAGATAACGAACATTCAGCGAGCGGTGCATTTAAAACGTAACCTTCTTAAATATTCAATACGTATTTAACTTTTTTGTAATAACACCAACTAGGCTTAGAGAGGAACTTGCTCTCAAGTGCAGCTGGCCTAAACATATCTGTAGTTACTAGAGCGGCAGCTAGCCCGACGGGATTAGAAAACCTTCTACCGCCATGCCGTAGTTCCATTATGATGTTTTTCTTTATTGAAAGTTCAGGCTCGTTCGTAAGGATTCGAACCTATGTCAATCAACACGGTGGCCGAACACGGTGTCCGAACACGCTAACCATTAAATCATCACCGCGTCACTAACTACTTTAACTCTACAGTACAGTTGCAGTCCACTGGTGTGATGTGACTACTCGAGTTTATAGCTATGTATATAATCAACGTAAGTGGTAGAGCCACGTTGAAGCTATAACTGGTTTCAGCATGAATGGGTCGGCTTGCCCGAGTTAGTACCACCCGACTCACAGAAACACCGACGTGAAGTAACAATGCTTGCATTGTTGCGTTTCGTTCAGTTAGTGAGAGCATCGGAGGCCCACCTCCAATTCCCTCACCCTTCCATCCCTTCCCTTTCCCCTCCTCCATTGGCACTAACACAAGGTGGCAACGCACTTGCGACTCCTCTGGTGTTTCTAATGTCTATGGACGGTGGCGATCACTTAACATTAAGTGACCCTCCTGTTCGTTTGCCTCCTATGATATAATAAAAAAACGTAGTCCTAATCTCTCTCATATTAGTTTGCTACTTCTGATCATTAAGCTTGAACGCGTTTTGTGGTAGTGTATGTTGGAAACCACACTCTTCGACACACTCAACACGGGTATGCTTCTTCGTGGTAGAAATAGTAGTTATATTCTGATTTTAACTTTGCGGTGATTATATCAATCTTTATCTTACTAAATTTAAACTAGTTTAAGTTACCAGTTCAGATAATATAGCACCTCGGGAACAGTAACTCTTTCTATGGATGAAAGATATCCTGTCGTTTTCTGTAACTCTGTCTACATTTATGCAAAATTTCAATTTTTTTATTTTTTTATACTATTGGCGGCAGCCGAACATGCGGGTTACCTCTGATAAGTGATCACCGCCGTCCATGGATACCTGCGAAACGAGAAGAATCACAAATGCGTTGCCGGCCTTTGAGAAAGGAGTAGGCTCGTTTCTTAAAAAATGGCAGATTGTATTCGTCCGGAAATGCTGCCGCTGGGAGTTCATCCCAGAGAACTGTCGTACGCGGAAAAAACGAACGTGAGAATCGCACGGTGCACGACTTCCAACCATCGAGATGACACTGATGGAACTTCAGTCCGTGACGAGTCGTTCTGTAACGGAACTCAGCAGCAGGTATCAGTCCAAACAGCTCTTCAGAGCATTCTCCGTGGTAGATCTTATAAAGGACGCAAAGCAACGCTACGTCCCTACGAAGCGCCAGGGTGTCTAGCCTTGAGGAGAGCCTCTGGTGGCCGATGATTCGAGCCGCTCGACTTTGAATTCAGTCAAGAGGAAGTAGGTGACAAAGATACAGACTTGCGTTTTAGTGGGGTTGAACTCGACCAGATTTTGTCTTCCCCATATGATTGATGAGCAGTTGAGGTGTGAAAGGGTAACAAACAAACAATCAGACTCACATTCGCATTTACAAGGATAATCTTCTTCTTTCTCTTGTTTTGGATCCGCAGAAGCACTTGCCAGTGTCAGTGTTTTTTTTCAATGGACGTTATAGTACAATAATATTATAAGCACCGTGTGAATATTATTTCAATATTCTAACAAGATGGTGGATCTCTTGTTAGAACCTTCCAGAGAGTTTTTATGGCATCTCAGAATTTCATGCTCCGTGGTATTATTTTCCATTCACTGCACTTATGCACAATAAACTAACTATATTACGTAAAACACCACCAAATTTACAAAATATAGAGTGAAATAACACAAGATCATGAATAAAATAGAAAATCCACTACACGACAGCCTAAGATCCCGCCAAAAACTGCACAAGGATTATTAAAATAAGGTGTTTATTATTTGGGACTCGTGTTTCTGTGAGATCAGATATTTAATTGAATGAGATAAAAATATGAGTAAATTGTAATGTATCGGAAAATATACTTATTATTGAATTCCACGGAATAGTGGCAAGAAGAAGAAGTGATAAATTGGGTGATAGGACATGAAATAATATATTGGACGTTACTTTGTATTTCTCCCTGGAATTGAAGGGTCGCTACCTCGTCTCACTACAACAAGAAACGTACTTGAAAATGTTTAATTTGAAACTAGTAATAGTAGTAAAAGAATTAAGAAAAATTAATTTAAAGCGCCATCTATTCGAAAATAATGAGACCTACAATTAGTAACAATGATCAACATTAACAATAATTTAATTTGCAATTAAATATTTATTGAAGCCATTAATCGAAATATAAATTATCGTATCATTGAAGTTGGACCAAATTATACATTAACGCCAACATCTTATGAAAATCGGCGTCATTGGTTGACACCTGAAACTAACCTAACGGTGGTTTCCACTGGTGGTGTGTAACCGTATAATATAAAAAAATAACAATTAAAATATGTTGCAGATTAAAGTGTAATGACCCCAATTGATTACAC
Source organism: Antheraea mylitta (assembly GCA_014332785.1). Classification (NCBI taxonomy): domain Eukaryota; kingdom Metazoa; phylum Arthropoda; class Insecta; order Lepidoptera; family Saturniidae; genus Antheraea; species Antheraea mylitta. Next base: position 582,579 of record JACEII010000011.1, read on the forward strand.
GTATTTCGCTCCATCACGGAGTATCTTCAGATCGATCCGACAGTTAATAGGATATGACTATTGTTTCCGACTTAGGTCGTGATAACATACCGACGTAACGCACACCATAGCCGCATTATTAAATACTAGCTGACCCGTGCAACTTCGTCTGCACCAAATTGGTTATCACTGGTTTCAATTGTATTTTTAAAAGCGATAAAATTGAATAAAACTGATACCCGATTGCAGCCACAACTACCGTTTCCAATTGTGAATCCTAACTATCCCCGGTCTCACTCAAATATACCCAGATTACATGTGATTTTTGATGTAAAACATCTATAGGCGCACCCTAAACTTAAATCGGCCATGGCGACGTTCGTGGTGATTACACACAAACTTCGCACTATTAACGACCCTATCAGTAAAGCATAAGATTCAAATTATTTTTCTAAACTATTATAATAAAGAGGAATCGTAGTATTTTTGTATGTTAGTTACGAATAAACTCAAACTACTGGACGGATTTCGATAATTCGTTTACCATTAGAATGCTACATTATCCCTTAGTAACATACCGGATTAGACCTCCCATTAGGTTCGATCCCTCGGTAGGGAGCACTTGAGTGCGTTGCTTGCGCGATACGGTGACACACAAATATACAACACTGCTACAACACTACACGATCACCCCCACACACGTGCACGCCTACACGCTTACACATGAAAGTGGAAGGGTTTACTTATTCCCCTTATCGAACTGAAAAACTATCAATTTTCCGATAATAAATATATGGAGGAGTTGTTGAGGCGTGTATGCTTGGTACACATATACGTTTCAACAACTCGTACATATATAAATAGTTAGCTAGGTTGGCTAAGATAGGTTGCGATTTTGTATGCAACAGGCAACAGCCAAGCCGAGGTGTGCCGTGCACCCTTGAGCTGGTTGCCAAAATAAAATCGGATGAGTGCCTTAAGCGCTCGCCTTAGTAGTCCGGTGAAGCTGTTAAGGCCTTGCTGGGTCAATAGCGTAGACATTTCGAAAAAAACCCTTAGTAATATAGGCTATATTTATTTTTTAGAAAAAAATTGGGATTTCTACTACAATTGCAATAATGTAATCAGAGGTATGAAAAAAATTTGGCATAAAATGTATTTCATCGCATGCGCCCCGATAACTATGAATGATAGAACAAAAATATGTTCTACAATATTAAAGAACATATTATTATCTATAAAAAAACCTCGCGGCAGCATACATATGTCTATACCTAAAAGTAAAGTCTATACTCAAAAACCTTTACAACCCTACTTGTATGATTGTAAGATTCAAATTGTTTCTATTTAATATTATGTAACGTCACAATTATGGCAGAGAGACGCGTAGATAGAAATGCTTTGTCGTCAACGTCGACCGGTTCATGTCCGATCTCACCAAAGTTAAGCAATGTCGGGCGTGGTCAGTGCTTGGATCCTCCGGCTCCCAGGGAGATAGAAGCTAAAAGGCGGGAGATGCGAGAAGAGGCTGTAGGGAGGTGGATGCAGGACCTGGCGGACGCGCGCTTCGGGAGGCACACCGTCGACGCCGTCCGCCCGGTCCTGCGGGAGTGGATTGGGAGGAGATGGGGCTCCTTGTCGTTCAGGCTGGTGCAGGTGCTGACCGGACATGGTTGTTTCGGGTGGTACCTGCACCGGATCGCTCGCAGGGAGCTGACCGCTGCCTGCCATGAGTGCGGCGCTGAGGAAGATACCGCACAGCACACTCTCTCTGAGTGTGCTGCGTGGAAGGTGGAGCGCCGCACTCTGGTGGCGGTGGTAGGAGAGGATTTATCGCTGCCGAGCGTGGTCTCGTCCATGCTCGGTAGCGAACAGGCGTGGCGAGCAGTGGCCTCCTTTTGCGAGGAAGTCATCTCGAGGCGGACCCCCTCAGTAACCGTCTTCACCATAGGAGGACTGGCAGGAGGAGGCGGCGCTTTGCCCAACTCCTCCTGCCACCGTAGCCGGATTTGAGGGGATGCAGTCGGGGGGCTCATCCCCTCATTGCACAGATCCGGCGGACGAGGGGGAGCAGCTAGCGTGTGCCCAGCTGCCTCTCTATAGGTAGGAGCCCGGCGGCAACCTTCCGCCGGGTGGACCGTTGGGGCGGCTATTCAAGGGGAATAGCATAGAACGATCCCTTGCCGCCCCAACATCACGGTCTGTCGGTACACCGTGGGGTTTTAGTCCGTGCGAGTCGGACATATCCCACTCTCTCCCCCGGGAGGGTGGGTATCCATAAGGGATTTCCCCACGTAAAAAAAAAAAAAAATGGTCAGTGCTTGGATGGGTGACCGCCTGGAGATATTGCGTGATGTTAGCTTTTTACGGGTCAAATTAATCTTCAGTAATTTTTTTAATGTATAGGTATATGTATTTTTTATATTTTTAAATTAGGTGTAATATAATATTTTTATAATATTACGGAATTGGTTTTTTTTAATCTTACTAATATACATATACACTGGCCAAAGTCTGACCTACGTACATCCAAAAATTACTCGATAGATTTCAATTACATGTTTTTATTTTTAAAAGAGAGGAGGCTTATTTTCTGCATTAGGTCGAGAAGAACTGCCAGTGATGATGATGATGAAGATTATGGTTTTTTGTGACGTTACATTTCCGAAGCTACAGGTTATAATACGAACTTTGCACTATTGTCGAAGTACTCAAAAACATCTGCAACTCTATCCGTATAAACATAACATTCAAATTGCTTTGTCGAACACTCGTCGTACCAGTATTACACGGCATGCACAAAGGGCGCCCTTTGACATACCGCCAAACACACCGCGCTTGCACCTTTCACTGATTTCTTTGTTACTATTTAATTAGACAATTGACTGTCACGGATTAAACTACGCATTTTTAACGCTATTTATAAATTATGAAACACCCTTCGCAGTTGTGAATGTAACCAGTGTTTTAATTTAAAATATGCCGGACAGCGATAATTTCGGAACTGAAAGTATGCACCCTTCTACAAAGAAAGTAAAATCACACTATGACATATATCTTGATAATGCTATATCTAATACTTTTATAACCTACTTCAGTTATCATCGACCAATTCTCACAGTATTAACCAGCTATTCTAAATTTAAAACCCTTGCGTTTTATGGGACAAAAAGTATCCTGGATGTAGCCTTGTAATATCAGTTGTCACTGTGTTAATTTTGGCTTCTATATGGATAACATAGTCTACCTTCATTAAAATTTCCAAAAAATATTGAATGTACAGATTTCGATTTGTTACAGTTTTAATAGTATAGATTAGTTATTAATAATTTTGTGGACGTTTTCGAAGCAGTTGAAATTTTTGAATAAAATTATTATGTAAGCGTAGCCTAGAGGTAAAGTTGGCGGCTCTATACTACTTCCATGATCGACGGGGAGACGGTTCGAACCCCGTCGTTTTTTTTGGTTATTTGTTTTTTTTTTTATGTAGCCTATATAACTTGAATTTTTAACTAATCTGTCTGCTGTAAATAGCACTAAGGAAAATTACCAAAATCCATTAAGAATCTCATGAACTACAATTTTTTTTCTTTCGTCCGTTATTCTGGAGAACTCCTTGCGTTTTATGGGACAAAGAGTATCCTGGATGTAGTCTTCTAATATTAGTTATCACTGTGTCAAATTTCGTTAAAATTGGTTCAGTACTTTCAGAGTAATTCGGGTTTATATTCTAGACTTTAATCCTTTATCCTGGAGAACCCTTGGCGTTTTATGAGACAAAAAGTATATTTGATGTAATCTCGTATTATTAGCTATCACTATGTCAAGTTTCGTCAAGATTGGTTCAGTAGTTTCAGAGTGATGCGTGTGCATAGGGACAGACAGACAGACAGACAGACAGACAGACAGACAGAAAGACAGACAGACAGACAGACAGACAAAAATTGTAAAAAGATTATTTTTGGCTTCTATATCGATAACATAGCCTATCCTGATTAAAATTTTCAAAAAATATTTAATGTACAGATTTCGACTTGTTACAGTTTTATTATAGTATAGATGACAGGATTGTATTCAGGATGTGGAGTATGTTATGGAATGAAAGGAATGAACAGTGATGAACACTTTTTTTAACCTGGTCACCCTTATTCTCGGTTTGTACTGTTTTTACCATCAGATACGGAGACGTCACTTTGTCATGATACTATAAAAAATGTCAATACGATTAATAAAAAAGTGGGTGTGTTCTTATAATCACACGACAGAAATGAAAAATTATAAATTAATACATACGCATTAAGGCTTATACACATTCACCATACATAAATAAATAATAATAATATTTAAATACCCACAATATTATAGACTCGAAATACCACACTTCATATTAATTTATTAATATAATACGTAACAATTAAAACATAATTATTGTAACAATGCACTCCTTATCAGATAGTAAACGTGGTTGATGACGACTGGAGACGAATATACCCGATTCAGAGGGTCATCAACTTGAACGTCACGGTTTACCTTCGTTCACAACTCAATGCCCATAAAGAAGTATTCATTTCAAAAACACATTCACTTATTTATTAACCTTAATCAATTAGCCAGGGACGTTCATTGGCATAGAGTAAGGTTTAAAACAAAATATTTGAGTAATTGTATTGTATGTAATCTCAGTAGTTTTTCAAATATAGTATATTACACAAGAACTAACATTCAATGTTAATCATGTTCTAAAAACCTGTCCAGATGAAGCGATTTACGCGCGAGTACACTCGCGCGCTTTAAAATACACACATCAAAAAAGTCTAAGCAATGTTGCGTGATATTACAAATTTTACCATTTATATTAATTAATTTCTAAGTATTTACTCAAACAAAGTGCGTAGGTAAGTAAACTTTTTGATATTGATGACATAATGGCTGGTTGTAAAAAAAAATTTGATTATGTATTGTTTTTTCATAAATAACTGCGAATTTGTTTGAATTTAAGTGTGTTTTAATTGCCACGTTTAGTCTTGATTTTATAATTTTGCCAACCATTTAAATAAAGTTAGCGACAAAATTGAATTGTTAGATATTCTTTACGTCATGAAGCGACGTCATTTGATGGCAGATGAAATGCAAAGAGCTGTAGGGATGTTGCAAGCGGGAAGTAATCAATCTCAGATATCTCGACATTTTGGCATTCATAGAAGTGTTATTTGTCGTCTTTGGCAGCACTACAATAATACAGGAGAACCCGCTGAACAGCATCAATGCCGTAAAAGGAGTACAACCACTCGGCAAGACCGGTACACACAACTGACTGCAAGACGCCAGCCGATGTTAACCGCTCGAGAGATAAGTTTGAGGCTACAAATTTCAAGTGGTGTTAATGTAAGTCCTCAAACGGGTTCATTTTTGACAACTTTATCGTAAAAATTTCTGAAGACATGAATTTAGTTAATCTCAAGGTATGGTTTTCCTGCCTATTTATGTGCCTTTTCTATTGTATAGTCCTTCTTAAATCTACATGAATCCATTCTTTAATTACGTATTTTATAGAAGTAAAACGGTAATGAAGTATTGGCAGAAATCTATAGTAATATTATAAAGCTGAAGAGTTTGTTTGTTTGTTTGTTTGATTGAACGCGCTAATCTCAAGAACTACCGGTTCGATTTGAAAGTTTCTTTTAGTGTTAGATAGCTCATTTATCGAGGATGGCTATAGGCTACATATCATCAGGTTAAAACCAAAAGGAGCGGAGCACTAATGAAGAATGTCTCAAAATCGGGCCATTTTTAGAGCATCCGCTGCGTGTCAGTGTCAGTATTATATGCGTTGCCATGGTAACATGATAACATTTTATCGGAAATATTATTAGGGTTTATTTTGTGTTCCTGTTCAAAAGTTTATTCTACGTTATTTTTAATTCCAATTTTTATTATAAGTAGTACGTTGCTATCGCAAACATTTTAAAAGTCTATTTTGTGCTGCTATTCTAAAAGGTTAGTAGTAATAATATTCGTCCATCAATACAGGCCAAGGTATTAATCCACACTGCCAATTCTGAAGTTGGCAATATAGGTAGTTCTTATGTATTCTCTACCCAGTTTTCTTCTATCTCTAAGTTAATGTAAAGGTATAAGCGCCAAATCTTCTATATAATATTTCGTAAATTTTTTTGTTCCGAATTTTTGGTTGTTTGATATATTATGTATTACAAGAATAAAGTGTGTGTATATAATATTGAAATAAATATTTTTGATGAATACATATATCTGCGGTGCTACAAATATTAATATCTTTTTTTAATTCTGTCGATATGTCTTTTTGTTTATTTGTTCCGGGTAATCTCCGAAATGGTTGGACCTATTTGAACGGTTTTTTTTTTCTTAGAAATGACTACGCTATGGACCTAGTAAGGTCTTAACAGCTTCAACGGACTACAAGTAATATTTGAACGGGAATTTTACGGGCAACTAACTAATTAGCTTTCTTATTTTAAGTGAGGGTAATACATAGATAGTAGTTTAAAGTTCCAGCTATGTGGCTTATGATAAATTCCATCCCATTCGATACACTATTAGTATTCACATATATAATGTACATGTTACCTGTTACTGTAGATGATGTGCGTGTCATACTTACAAATATTTTTGAAAGAGTATTATTGTTATTTACACATCTAATAACAATTTTAAATCTATTTAATACATTCAAAAAACGCGTGCGGAGCCGCGGGTAACAGCTAGTAGGTAATATAATTATTACCAAAATTTCTATACGAGTAAATGTATAGACTAAAAGGGAGGTTCAATTTATGTTATAGCTGATACAAAAATTAACTTTCTCATTTTCTTGCCGGTATTTAAACATTTGTACTACTCTTTCCTCTTCCAAAGTGACTTGAGAACCTTAAGTTAGATTCGTTTAATGAACAAATGAGTTAGTCGTTAACGATTCAACATAAAAAATATACAGTAACTTGAAAGTTATTATTACAATTTTGTCTAAGAATAAAACTTAAGGAGCTCTCGAGATATAATAGATTTACAATCGTTTGTACTCTTTTAGTAACCAGAACTAAGAGATACGAATCTTACCGGAATAAACAGAAAAGCGGACGGAAACGTAAACGTCTCCGCTTCGGGTAAAATAAATATTAAAAGGTTCAACATTCTTTGTTCAGGTATGTAACAATATTTTTAAAAGCGTTCCAACGAAAAGGATTCCTCTGTTTACTTTATTTTGGTTTCTTAAGTAGGTACTTGATAAAGAAATATTTTTACATGGAATGATGTTTTCACACGCGAAATAGCATGTGCGTTGATTTATATCCACTAGGATTTCCCTATATGCCTATTGGTAGTGATAACACAAAAATTTTTTATTTTATTTTTTATAAATTTTAATATAAATGAAACCGATTTCAAAATATTTTAGACTAAAAATATTCAGTAAAATTTTCTTGACCATAATAAGGTACCTACTTAGTCTTGGATTATCATAGACCTATCTCAATAATTATTCATTTGCTATTCGATTTTGGGGAGTTTCCTGAAGTATCTTCGAAATGTAACGACCATTACTAATGAAATAAAAATGGGACATCTTTGAATATAACTACTTTCCAATAAAAAATAATTGCTTTCTAAAGTCTTTTTTTATATCATAGGAGGCAAACGAACAGTTGGGTCACCTGATGTTAAGTTTAATCAATCAATCAATCAGATCACCACCGTCCATAGACACTTGCAACACCAGGGAAGTCACGAGTGCGTTGCCAGCCTGTATTGGGAGAGGCGGAGAAGGTAGGGAAGAGGAAAGAGGGAAGGTGAGGAGAGGGTGAGTTATGTCCGGCTCACATGGACTAAAACCCCATAGTGTACCGGCAGACCGTGTTGTTGGGGCGGCAAGGGATCGTTCTAGCTAATCAACCTTGTAGAGCCGCCCCAACGGTCTGCCCGGCGGAAGGTGGCCGCCGTGAATTCGTACACGGCGGTGAGAACTCCTGCCTTAAGTTCCCAAGGAAGGGAGCCGGCGAGCATGAAGGCCGCAGCCGAGAACACCGTGTGGTACGCCCGGATCGCCCTCAGTGCTACTGTGCGCTGCGCATTACGCAGCACGCGCACGTTGTCGGCACCGAAGGCGTCTGCCCAGACCGATGCCCCGTAGGTGGCCATTGCCCGTACGTCTCCCATGAAGAGTCGACGGCACCCGGCACCCGGCCCCCCAATATTGGGGAGCAATGGGCCGAGTGCCGCCGCTGCTCCAGCAATTCGCGGCCCGAGCCCCGCAAAATGGGGCTCGAACCACCAACGCCCGTCCAAGGTGAGGCCTAAGTACTTCATTTGGGCCCCCACCCGGATACGGGCGCCCTCCACCATTATTTGGGCCCCAGGAGGTGGCTCCCGCCGAGGCTCATGAAAAAGTATGGCCTCGGTCTTCTCGAGGGCCACCTTGAGGCCCAACCTCCTTATTCGCCTGACCACGAGGGTTGTGGCCATCGTGGCCAGGCGCTCCACCTCCTTCCAGTCCCCCCCCCCCACCGGGCTATGACTAGGGTGTCATCCGCGTAACAAATGAGGACGGAGCACGGAACACCCAGTCGTAGCCCATGTTCCACGGGAGTGGCCCCAACACTGACCCCTGTGGAACCTCCCTCTGCGTCGCCCGCCGGATCATACGCCCGTCGCCGTCCACGAAGACGACCTCCCTACCCTCGAGGTACACCTCCAACAGCTGCCGCAGATACGGGGGCACTCCGAAATATCGGAGCGCCTCCCATATGACACCGTGCGGCAGACTATTGAAGGCGTTGGCGATGTCCAGGGACACCGCCAAAATCCATTCCCCTTGGGAGGTCGCCTCCGTGGACAGCGACGTCAGGAGGCGCAGGGCGACCACTCTCGAACGCCCTGCCCGGAAGCCAAACTGTGTATCCGATATATTCGGCCCCGCTCCCTCCAGGTGCTGGACGACTCGGGAACAAACGACCCTTTCCAGCACCTTCCCGACGTCGTCCAGCAGGACGAGGAGCCGATACCCGAACGCGCAGTCCGGAGGGCGACCCTCCTTGACCATAAGGCAGAGCCGCCCCTGCTTCCAGAGCTTCGGGAACTGGCCGACTGTCAAACACCGGTCGAACAGCTCCCGAAGCCACCCCCCAAGATGGCCCAGTGCAAGGCTGAGCACCCGGCCCGGGACCCCGTCAGGGCCGGGCGCTCTCCGCTGATTGAGGAGGCGTTCGACAGCCCTCCCCATCTCCTCCTCCGTAATTGGGGGAGGACTGTCAGGCACCTCCTCAACTTCCGCCCGAGGTGGAGGCATGGGAGGAGCCGAGAGCGGCGCAGGGTCGGGAAATAACTCTCCCACGACCCTCGCTACCACCTCCGGCTGGAGACCTTTAAAAATAAACTAAATTATTTAAGCTTTTCACACTTTAAGTCAGTTATATCATAAGGTATTCCATCGTAAGTTAGATAAGGTAGTAGTTTTTGTTCCAAGATCAGGGACTCAATTGTTACTAAAACCAAATAAAGCTGCTCTTCTGAAGTGATTAATTTTGTACAAAACAACCTTGAAGTAAAAAAAATATTTACGAATAACCAAAGTTTGGCCTTCGTTTCGAGTATTTGTTAACATCGAAATGTCAAGTTTTATAGCGTGCCCATTTTAGGATTAAAATTTGAAAGCTAAATAATATTTCATTTAAGCATCGTGTGATTCCATTTATGTAGATACCAGTTACATCATCTATCTGGCCTAGAGAAGTAAGAACAAAAAGTCGATTTTGAAATTAAATTGAATGCTGCTTGGTATTCGTCCACATCGTGCACACTAGCCTCTGCCCGCGACTTCGTTCACGTGGAATAGATACTTTGGGCTAACACTAATACACAGCGGAATCTCTCAAGAGGAAAAAACATTATTTAAATATTCTTCATTGGGTTTCCGCTCCTATTGATCTTAGCGTAATAATATATAGTGTATAACTATTCTCGATAAATGAGCTATATAACATTAAAAGAGTTTTTGAAATCGGTCCGGTAGTTCCTGAGATTACCCCCCTACAACGCCACAACGTCACAAACTCGCAAACTTTACCTCTTTATAATATTAGTGTAGATAAAGATAACGCTTATAACTTAGTTCTTATTGCGTAAGAATTCATGGTAATAAGCGTTGCTGTGACTGAGTATGTTTCTCAAAATGTTTATATATAACACACATGCACGTTCGAATGCAACATAGAGTGAAATTAGCAATACAACCGCTGAAGAACTTTCGGAAGTAGAAGATTTCTTTTGGATTTATATAAGGATTTATATATAGATTATATATGGATAGTGAAGCTATAATGGCTGTGTGATAAAATGTTAAGACAGTGTGTTCATTAAAGGAAGGAAACATGGTGTTAAAATAATGTAATGTTAAGGAATTTTTAATACTCATCTGCCTAGAACACTTTGAAGTGTACGGCTCTCCAAATCTTTCGTCAAATAATTATACCTGTATTCCGGTAGTTGCTTTTGGGAGCTATCCTGCACTTAGCATGACATCATATTCGGCCAAGTCGTCGGTTAACATCAAGAGACATGACATGACAAAAGCGACTGGTGAAGGATGGCGTGTCTCTCGGTGGTCACCGTTGTTTTTGGATTGTACTGTGGTTATCATCACGCATAATGCTGTTCTTTTATATGATAGGATACAAAGGAACAGGCAAGTTACCTGATGTTAAGCGATCACCACCATAGACACTAGCAACACCAGGGGGGTTGCAAGTGCATTGCCAGCCTGTGTTTGGGAGGAGAATGGAGAAAGGGAATGAGGAAAGAAAAGAAGAGGGGAGGGGAAGAGAGGTGGGTTTCCGGCACTCTCAGTTACCGAACGAAATGCAAGAATGGTGCAGGGTGGTACTTCCCCGGACGAGCCGGCCAATTCATACTGAAGCCAGTAATAGCTTCAGCGTGGCTCTATCACCTACAAAATGCTGTCACTTTGTCGTGTTACATTAAAAAAGTGAGGTAAAGTACTAAAATCCTTTAGTAGTCCTTTAGTAGTGGTAGAGCCAAGCTGAAGCTATTATTGATTTCAGCACGAATGGGTCGGCTCGTCCGGGGAAGCACCACCATCTCACAGAAAACCGACGTAAAGTACCAGTGCTTGCATTATTGCGTTTCGTTCGGTCAGTGAGAGAGCCGGAGACCCACCTACCCTCCCCTTCCCCTTCCTCCTTCCCTTCCTGCCCATCCCCCACCCTCCTCCCAAATACAGGTCGGCAACGCACTTGCGACTCACCTGGTGTTGCAAGTGTCTATAGAAGGTGGTGATCACTTAACATCAGGTGACCCATCTGTTCGTTTGTTTCCTATGATATAAAAAAAAAGTAAAAAAATAATATAGAAGATTCAATTACTGAGCATAAGCAATCAGAATATAAAGAATAGCAAGATCTTTACATTAACTGTAATGTCTTTGTATCAAGGTATTCGATTATATTCATAGTAGATTATATCGTATAATATTAGTCACTTTAATAAATTTAGTCTCGAAGACCGATTGCGAACTACACTCTTTGGCGAATCTAAGCACATATAAAAGTAAGGTTGCTCGAGGCTTATTGAATAGCTAATCCATCAACGAAGATAAAGGACATACCGTCCCTCCCGAGAATTGGCGTCCTGGTGTTTACTGTGCTTTTGTTAATGCAAACACGTTACATAAACTCTCGTAAATGTCGAATTTAGAGAATACATTAAGTGAACTCAATAGAGACTCAATTAGATGTTGGATTAGTCTCACAAATACGACCATTTATTGGAATGAATATAACCCACATGTCAACGATCGTCCCATATCGAAATACATTTTAAGGTTTAAAGATCAATGATATTATAACGAAAAAGCTGGTTAGAGATAATATAAAACAACCAACATATCAAGTTATATTGTCTTAAAAAAGTATTTTTCATAACATAAATTTACTTCGAAGTATTTTGCTTATTAAATTTATTTTGTTCGGCCCTTGATCGAGCCAATTTGAAAGGTATATGTAGAATCGATATGCCTTTGGCCTTTATCTTGTATGGTTGAATTAAGCTCTGTATTTTTGAAAAGGACGATTTTATTTTCTTTTCGATTGTATATATGGAAAAACTTACATCGTAAAATAAGGATCTGAATATTGATGGTGTTGATTTTCAAGTGGATTTAATTAAGCAGATATTTTTAAATAAAATAAAAAGTGTGCGTGTACTTATGTATACGCGTTCGAAGTTATACTTCTTGGGCGTAACAAGATAAAAATCTTTTAAATTTAAATATATTCATCTATTCATCTATTTTTTTCTATCTATTTTATCTTCTTTTTAAATTTCCTGATACAAAAAAATATATATATATCTTTCGCCTTATTCTATGTTTGTAGAAAAACGACGCTAACAATAGAAACAACGTATTTAATACATTGAAAGTTTTAATACAAAGAAATACAAACAACAAATACAAAGAAACAAAATGTTGACTATAGCTAAATTCAGGGTGTCTGTTTTTCGTGACGGTGTGCGCGCTCATCGTAAAATTTACTCTCATCATTTTTCCTATCGCGCCAAAAAAAGTATAACTTCAAAAATGGAAAGTTGAATTTATACCTATCACGTTCTCTAAAAATTAGGGGAAGTACAGTACCGTTATCTCAGGTGTGGTATAATTTATGCAGTGATGCTATTTAACTTATCTTTAGGATAAGAATCTCCCTCAAAAATGGTGGACCAAAACTTTCATTACTTAGGTACATGTATTCATGCCCTTTATTAAGTGAGCTTAAGTGAGTAAGTACCACAGAGTACATCTGCGACAGACAAAGAAGTATTAAGAACAATATGGATACTTAATCTATTTTATTTAAATTTTAAACTACATGCTATCATTTACTCTATCTGTTAAAATTGTCAAATAATAATTTACCTGTTACCAGGTCCAAATTAAAATACCACAAGCTGTTGATGCGATTGATTCATAAATAAGATTGAATTTCCATTTGCCTTTAGGTTTAAATAAGTTTCCAGATTTACTTTAAGTAACATTTTTGTATTATTAGTTAAACTATAAGATTTAATATCTGTACGATGTAGTCATTTAATACATAGATTTATAATTTTGCGTAATGGCGATATGAGCAAACTATAATAATTATAGTGCGTCAGATTTACTTATGTAAATGTAAATATAGACAAGATAGAAATATAAAATATATTCACTATAAATATATATATAGGTCTTTAAGTACAATAACATTAATATTGGTAATATATTAAATTGCTTAAACATTTTTCGTAACATCTCGGAAGAAGGCCGAAGCGGGTAACACTTTAGCTGCTGCTCGTATATTGTGAACGATGTCAACATAACATAGTTCAACCATTTTACAAATTGTTTTCTGTCGAATAATCGTCTTCTTGGCTTCGAAAGCAGGCTTATTCGCTCTTGCGTGTGGATCTGTAAAGGTAGATAAGTAAGTAAGTAATCAATTTTAATCTATGGATACTTTTATACTATATTTCTCAATGTGCTTAGCAATTTTACATGCAATCAACGACATGTGAACAACCATAACTTGTAAATATTGTAACACAGGGTTACCAGAAATGAATTATTTTTCAAATAATGCTCTTTACTGAACCTAAAAGTAACACTAGTTATAGCTATAATATACTGACGATAAGATGCACTCATGTATACAATGAAAAAGAATCAGATATAAATATTTTCTATGAGCGTAGTCGATCCTTTAAGCTGAAGGTCATAAAAAGTATTTTCGTCATTCTTAAAGGCAGACTTATAAATTACATACACATTCATTCTCAAATACATACATAAACAATATACGCAACTATATATAGATATTTTGATTTGTTTTTGGTGTGACAGTACAGATTTGTTATGTGACGTTATTAATATTGGTAGTTATTTTTATTCTTCATTTTTATTCCAATTTCTTCACTAATATCCTTGTTAATTTAATTATGAACAAGAATAGATACCTGAATTTTTTTATGAAATAAATAAGTTTATTTTGTTCCCCACTATGTCTAAGATTTCTTCAGGTTTCATTATTGACGTAATATCTTGATGGATATGCATTAAGGCTAAGCAACGTAGATTATCGGACTGTAAGGGTCAGAGAGGAGGTTTCACTTACATTATTGCTATTATACAATTCATATTTTGCGATTTGTAATTCTGGATATTATGCCCATACGCAAAATGAAGAGTCTCACTTCCTTAATTTTATTTGTAGGTGGTAGAGCCACGCTGAAGCTATTACTGGTTTCAGCATGAATGGGTCGGCTCGTACGGAGTAGTACCACCCTCTCACAGAAAACCGACGTGAAGTAACAGTGCTTGCATTGTTGCGCTTCGACCGGTCAGTGAGAGTGCCGGAGGCCCAACTCCTCTCCCCACGCCCCTCACTCCATCCCTCCCCCTTTCCCTTCCCCCAAAAACACGATGGTAACGCACTTGCGACTCCCCTGTAACACACAAGTGTCTATGGACGACAGTGATCACTTAATATCTGGTGACTTGTGTGTTTGGTTTCCTGCTATGACATAAAAAATAATTGAACAATGTAGGTGATCGGTGCCCTTTCCCTAGATCCACCCTGACATGCATTTTTAATTATGTTGTTAAAGTAAGCATTAATTCTAAGAAATTAGTTTTATACCTTTTAATAAATTATTCTCCAATTCAGGATCAATAAGTACTTTGAGGTCATCAATACTTTCACAGTTTATTGTCTCTGGACCAACTTCAAAATGAAGTATACCGGCGTTGTCCGTTTTTAAATTATATCCATACGTTGCAGCTCCTACGCTAGCTGGAATAATATACAGTAATAACATACATCAATGTCTGAAATAAACCGCGGCTCAAGCAAATAGTAAATGATCTGAGATTGGATTTACTTTTCTTCGAAAGAAATACATTTGCAATTTAATTCGAAGGGTCAATAGATTTGAAATGGATAGATAAATTGAAAGTAAGTAATGTGTACTTTATTTTGAGATGTTGTAAAGGTCACTCTTAAACACTTTTCTCATTGCCTTAATAATGATATATCAAATTCGTTATTTATCAAATAAAATGAACAACTTCATAATATATTATATGACTTGCCTCTGTCCGCGACTTCGTTCGCGTGGAATAGCTACTTTTGGTTAACGTTAACACGTAGCGGAAACTCTCGAGAGGAAAAAAATGATTTTAAAACATTATTCATTGGGGCTTCGCTCCTATTGGTCTTAGCGTGATGATATATCGATAAATAAGCTATATAACATTGAAGTAATTATTCAAATCGGACCAGTAGTTCCTGAGATTACCTCCTACAACGTCACAAACTCACAAACTTTACCTTTTTATAATATTATTATAGATAATTTGCACTTGAGAGTCAGTCTCCTCTAGATATAATGTGTTTAACATGTTAGATGTTAGAACACATTTTCAAGTCACAAAGTTATTTGACATCACACTAGTTCGTGGTAAAATGGTAAAACACTAGTCCGGTGAAGATGTGAAGGCCAGTAAGGCAAACAGCGTAGTCAGTTCGAAAAAAAAAACAGTAAAACATATATAATATTCAACAAAATTACATTCTCTAGAAACAGTGATAAAATAATTCAAGGTAGATGCGTAAACTAAAATATTTTAATGTAGACTTAATAATTACATCCGACCCTTAGTAAAAACAACTTACTTGCTTGTGCTCTGTAAATTCCAGAAAAGATCTGTGGTTCTTCGCCCAATTCTATAATAATATCTCCTATAATACTCAGGTCAGCTTTAGTCTTCAATACCACTAATTTGGTTTTCGTATCAATACTATAAAACAAAATAAATATTATTTGTATAACTCCGAACATATTATTGTTTTATTAATTTTTTGGTTATAAATAAATATATGTAGCTATATAGAATATGTCGTTCAAATAATGGAACTATCGCTGCTCATTATAAATACCACACATCCTATTTTACGCACTGCTAGTCTTATTATTACGCTGTCCAATTCAGTCTAGACTCCTACAGTAGTGAACCCATGGATCCTATATATATTAGGGTGATCCAAAAAAAAAGACAAAAAATGGAAACCAACAGTTTTGGTGTAATTTATAAAATTCGATCAAATTTTTGAAAAATTGTACTTTGATCTTGAATAACTTTTGAACGCGTGGACGAATCAAAAAATGTTATCAGACCTTTTTTGTAGAGCGTTCAATTCTTTATAGAGATTGAAACAGCGATTTATAAGTCAATCAGTCGTTTGAACGGTACAAAAATCAGAAGAAGCAAAATAAAAATTCTCACGTTATTCTTATGGGAATTAAAAAAATGCTATGAGGACAATCTTAATAATAATATTAAGAGCTCATCTTTCACAGTATTTTTTTACACCCAAATGAAACTTTTGAGCCTATTTGGAAAAAAATAAAGAATTTTTTTTTGGATCACCTAATATATATGTATATAAATTTGGTTAGTGTGTTCGTATATGGTGCTTTGTTAATGGGTCGGAGGTTTTGTTAATGGGAAAGATCGTGATGAAGCCATAATATGAGCGTTTTTTTACTTGCCTGGTCAACTACAACTTTCAAGAGGAAAATATGTTACCAAGCAACTATATGCAGGTATTTTTCGATTGCTGTAGCTGAGAGGCAAGCCTACGCTATTTTATTTTAACTGACTACGCTACTAACCTAGCAAGGTATCACAGTATAACAGCATCACCGTACTACTAAAACAAGCGCTTAAGGCACTCAGCCGATTTTATTTTGACAACCAGCTCAAGGGTGCACAGCACACCTCGGCTTGGCTGTTGCCTGTTGCATGCAAAATCGCGACCTATCTTAGCTAAGCTAGGTAACTATTCATATATGTATGAGTTGTTGAAACGTATATGTGTACCAAGCATACACGCCTCAACAACTCCTCCATATATTTATTATCGGAAAATTGAGAGTTTTTCAGTTCGATAAGGGAAAAAAGTAAACCCTTCCACTTTAATGTGTAAGCGTGTTTAGGCGTGCACGTGTGTGGGGGTGATCGCGTAGTGTTGTAGCAGTGATGTATATTTGTGTGTCACCGTATCGCGTAAGCAACGCACTCAAGGGCTCGCCACCGAGGGATCGAACCTAGGCTTGAGCCGCTGCTGTGGGAGGCCTAATCGGGTACTAACCTAAGCTAATATTCATGCTTATATTAGTTATCGAAACATATGTGTACCTAGCATACATACGTCAATAACTTATATGTATTTTGTGCCGGATAATTTTCTACATTATTTCAGTTCGATAAGGGAAAAAAATAAAACCTTTTTATTTTCATATACAACCATGTGTACGTGTACGTGTGTGGAGGTAATATGTATAATGTTGTTGCAGTGATGTAAGGTTTTGCTAAAACAAACATTTAAAGGTCGATTGACGATAGACCAATTCCAATGTAACTAACAAGGCAAGTTTACAAAAAAAACCACACAATAACATTTCATCACGGTTATTTTCTTCACCGAAAGCTCTAATTTATTGCGCGGAATCATACCAACATCGATCAATGGCGTGTTAAATATAGCTGTGGGCTATATTGATATCCTAACATTAAGTGATTACATCATGTTTTAAGATATCGTAGTCCGATGGAGCTGTTAAGACTTTGCTAGGTCAATAGCGTAGTCAGTTCGAGAAAAAAAAAACGTACTTTTAATATTAAATTAATCGTTTAATATTGTATAAGTTCCATAAAACTCGTTCCTTTATAATGATTTGTTAACGTATCCGCATTATGATAAATGATTGGGTTTTTACAATTTATAGTAAACTAGCTGTTACCCGCGGCTCCGCACGGGTTTTTTGAATGTATTTAATAGATTTAAAATTGTTATTAGATGTGTAAATAACAATAATACTGTTTCAAAAATATTTGTGAGTATGACACGCACATCATCTACAGTAACAGGTAACATGTACATTATATATGTGAATACTAATAGTGTATCGAATGGGATGGGATTTATCATAAGCCATAGCTGAAACTTTAAACTACTATCTATGTATCACCCTCACTTAGAATAAAACAGCTAATTAGTTAGTTAATTGCCCGTAAAATTCCCGTTCAAATATTACTTGTAGTCCGTTGAAGCTGTTAAGACCTTGCTAGGTCCATAGCGTAGTCATTTCTAAGAGAGAAAAACCGTTCAAATAGGTCCAGCCATTTCGGAGATTACCCGGAACAAATAAACAAAAAGACATATCGACAGAGTTAAAAAAAGATGTTAATATTTGTAGCACCGCAGATATATGTATTCATCAAAAAGTATTTATTTCAATATTATATACACACTTTATTCTTGTAATACATAATATATCAAACAACCAAAAATTCGGAACAAAAAAATTTACGAAATATTATACAGAAGATTTGGCGCTTATACCTTTACATTAACTTAGCCATAGAAGAAAACTGGGTAGAGAATACATAAGAACTACCTATATTGACAACTTCAGAATTGGCAGTATGGATTAATACCTTGGCCTGTATTGATGGACGAATATTATTACTACTAACCTTTTAGAATAGCAGCACAAAATAGACTTTTAAAATGTTTGCGATAGCAACGTACTACTTATAATAAAAATTGGAATTAAAAATAACGTAGAATAAACTTTTGAACAGGAACACAAAATAAACCCTAATAATATTTCCGATAGAATGTTATCATGTTACCATGGCAACGCATATAATACTGACACTGACACGCAGCGGATGCTCTAAAAATGGCCCGATTTTGAGACATTCTTCATTAGTGCTCCGCTCCTATTGGTTTTAACCTGATGATATGTAGCCTATAGCCATTCTTGATAAATGAGCTATCTATCA
Source organism: Antheraea mylitta (assembly GCA_014332785.1). Taxonomy (NCBI): domain Eukaryota; kingdom Metazoa; phylum Arthropoda; class Insecta; order Lepidoptera; family Saturniidae; genus Antheraea; species Antheraea mylitta. Next base: position 601,495 of record JACEII010000011.1, read on the forward strand.
CTAAAAGAAACTTTCAAATCGGACCGGTAGTTTTTGAGATTAGCGCGTTCAACCAAACAAACATACAAACAAACTCTTCAGCTTTTTAATATTAGTATAGATTAAACGCTAAGAATGAGGCGAAGGCATGATTGTGTCAAACTTGTTTTATACAAAACAATTTTCAATCCAAGGCTCCTTTCCAATTTTAAAATTACTCCAGGTCATTGAGTTTTATGCGAGGACAACTGCGTTCTTTACATGTAGTTAATAATATTGTCCTTTACAAAATTACCTGTACTATGTTCTTTTTTGTGTGTGTGAGTGGATTGGGAGGAGATGGGGCTCCCTGTCGTTCAGGCTGGTGCAGGTGCTGACCGAACACGGTTGTTTCGGATAGTACCTGCACCGGATCTCTCGCAGGGAGCTAACCGCCGCCTGCCATGAGTGCGGCGCTGAGGAAGATACCGTACAGCACACTCTCTCTGAGTGTGTTGCGTGGGAGGTGGAGCCCCGCACTCTGGTGGCGGGGGTAGAAGAGGATTTATCGCTGCGGCATGTCATATCTCACAATTTTAACAGACATATCATATACAATTTGTCAATATACAACCTTCTAAATGATTTTTTTATTTCGAACTGACTACGCTATTGGCCGAACTGGCCTTCACAGCTTCACCGGACTACAACTAAAATGATATTCTAAAAATTCTAGTCGAAACTTTTAACATCAGTTCTGTCGTTCAGCGAAAGAGAACGCGTCTACCATTTTTTGCAATATCTAGTTTTATGAATTGTATTAGCGAGACAGGCGGATGCTCTCTTGACTTGATAATAAAAAAATCCTAAATTCAACCGCAGTACTACCTTCCGGTTACAATTGTGATTCTAAACAATTTTTGAATCCACCTGAACACATATTAAATTTTTATATAAAATCTGCCCAGCCATTTAGGAGTTCAGACACACACGGACAGAAAAGGTATATTAAAAATATTCAGAATCAGGACAAAATGGAGCAACTCATACTATTGTCTAATTTACCTATGAGCGGCTGTTATCAAGTTAAATTTAATTGAAAAGCGAGAGTTCAATATACTTCTCTAAATGCGAAGGCTACTGTTCGAATTTTACACGAACTGTATTGTAGATAGATGCGCTGTTTTTGATGTGCCTATAGATATAGACGAGGGTAAACCTGATTGTTAGCGTGGCGACGACGCGACGACGGCATGCGTAAACGACTGTGCGCAATCTCTTTTGCCGCACTGAGCTCGCATACCTATAGGGTAATTTGAGAATTCGAGAATTTGAGATTCTTTCGATTAAAACAATTTCGATGTTTCACATCTGTCAAGCGTCCTGTGACGGTTCAATTTTTTCTTCATACGGTGATAGACTATATATTTTATGTAAGAAAAACGGAAATACGTATATAATAGCATTATTGACATATTAATTTTTAGTATGCAATTACCAGATCTTACAATAAACAAGCAAAACGTTACTGGAATACTATTTCTTTATTAATAATGACAAATTAAATTTTAACGGTTAACGCCCCCGTTCTAACCGGATTTGGTGATATAATAATGCACTGTCATGTTGTTAACAAATTTATGATATGCTTGTTAATATGATTACTATAATCTATATTTGAAAATATGTTACTGTGTTTATAGTTACTATGTTTACTCTGTTTATACATTTATAGTTTTTATAATATTGTTAGTATGTGAAATTCAAAATAAAAACGGTTGTACTGATTTTAAAGAAAGTAGCATATAATTGACATTTTGGGGTGTAAGGGGTGTCGCGTAACATCTTAAGACTTGAGACACCCAAACCAACCTCACCTGCACTTAGTGCACCCTGCTGAATAACGAACGAGGCAATGGCGAAAGCGGGGTGGTAGGGTTTTACAGCCTGACTGGGTCGCAACCACTATGTATTTGGTGAAAAAGCCAGTCATAGTGACTCGCTTCTGCGCGTCGCGTTTCGGGATCAGCCTGTGCATATCCAGTATCGGGTGACTTTCGTCATTATGGCGATATAATGACGAACATTATGGCCGGCATGACAGCGGCGACCGACGATGGATAATCTGTTTCTCGGTGGTTGCCGATGTTTGTGGATTGTACTATGCTTAACATCAGGCGTAGTGCAGTCACTATGTCGTGCTTCAATAAAAATAAATAAATAAATAAGAGTGATTTGATAGATTTTTGTAAAAAAATAATGCTAAAAAGTAAATTAAAAATTAAATTGAAATTGTGTACACGATAAGCATACGTTATTCTAAAGTTGTTAGAGTATAAATAATGTAAAATAATTAATAAAAAAAAACAAAAGTATTACATTTTGTTAAATCTCACCGTATTTGAAAATAATGTGTAGTACATACCACTAGAAAGTATACACCGTTTCAAAACTGATAGAAGGTTGATGAAGGTGAATTGAAAATAATTACTACATAAAAAAGTGTGTGTGTACTTATGTACACACGTTAGAAGTTATACTTCTTCAACAATGTTATCTTTCACCTTATTCTACGTTTGTAGAAAAAACGACACTAACAATAGAAAAAAGGTATTTAATACATTAAAAGTTTTAATACAAAGAAATAGAAACAAAAAATATAAAGAAACAAAATGTTGACTATAGCTAACTTCGGTTTTTCAAGACGGTGTGCGCGCGCATCGTAATAACTTAAGGGTGTCTGTTTTTCGTGACGGTGTGCGCGCGCATCGTAAAAATCATTTCCTATGTATTGCAACTTTTTTATATCATATAGAAGGCCAACGGACTGGCCGGTCACCTGTTGTTAAACGATCCCCGCCGTCCATAGATACTAGCAACTCCAGGGGAGTCGCAAGTGCGTTGCCGGACTGTGTTTCGAGGAATGGAGAGAAAGGGAGAGGGGTTAGAGGAGAGGGAACGGGAAGGGAGGTGAGCCTCCGGTGCTCTCACTGACATAACGAAACGCAACAATGCAAGCACTGTTACTTCATGTCGGTGTTTCTGTGGGTCGGGTGGTACTACTACCCCGAGCGAGCCAACCCATTCATGCTGAAACCAATAATACCTTCAGCGTGGCTCTACCTGTCGGATCTATGAATATTTTGATTCTGCTAATTGATTACCATATATGTCTCGATTCTTTGATGAAAAACAAGAGAGTAAGAAGACACTCTTTTTATTTTTATGGTGTTGACGTGCGTCTCGATACTGGTTATTAACAAGACTTGAACGTTAACAATCTACTTATACAAAAAGGTTCTATTGTATAACAATATCATCTATCTAATCTAAAAATATAGGTACAAGAATTTCTATTTTAAACTAGCAATTCTTGTATATTTTTAGATTTGTATATATTCAGGATCTCGGAAACGGCGTCATCTATTTCCGTGAAACTTAGTATGCAGGCAGTTTCGGAGACTTCAAATCGATCTAGCTAGATTTTATTCATAGAAAACTTTTTAACTGAGTTTTTAGGAAATGAAAAAATACAGCTAGAGTATGAAGATAAATGTTGTCGGCGCTGTTAAAACATAAATAGTTCAGATGGAAATCGGCTGCTTCGAAAATCCGTGTAACCCCAGTTCGAATCCAAGTGACTGCAGAAGAGATATATTGTTTCATAATTTTTTTTTCATGAAAAAAATATTAATTTTATGAGGCAAACCTAACAGTTTATTTTAATTGAAAAATGTTTTTTAAAGAACCGAGCTAGGTTCGGTCGCCCAGGTACTATTACTTAAATGACTTATTATTATTGTACTTACCGAAAATCATAGATTCTTTGGTTCTTCAGTCCTGTCACGGATAGGTTTTTAAAGTGAAACGTCAAGGGCATATCCTCATCGGCTAGGACCTTCAGAGATGGTATGAACAAGGGATCTATAGGATGTATGTCGTACTGCTTAATACCTCTACTTGTCTTTTCAAGGAACAATTTTGTCGATTGACCCAAACAATCCAAGTCAGTCAGGTCGCACGCTACCAATAATGTCCCTGAAAAATTGTACACAATTTTATTTTTTCGCGATACTTAGAATAATAGCTTAGTTTAACCGCATTGTTATTGAAAGCGAATATTAGAATTATGATCTCAGATTTTATAATATTTGATTTCAATGACATCTGATCACCTATACTAATATTATAAAAACGTAGTTTGTGAGCTGGTGACATTGTAGGGGGTAATCTTAGAAACTACCGGTCCGATATAAAAATCTTTAAGTGTTATATAACTCATTTATCGAGGAAGGCTATACCGTCATCTATATATCATCACTCTTCATGCGTACAGAAAAGCAGATAAAATAGTTTTTACCAGCAAAAAATGCTGTTTTTGAGGGTTAGGCCACATGTAATAACGCGAGCGAAGCGAGGGGCAAAAGCCAGTATGACATAACGAGCTCATCGGACTGGATTTTGGTATGGTATGGATAAAACCGTCGAAAGATTTCGATAAAGGTTATCCTACTACACCGAAACAAATTAACGTGTTTTGAGATATAACTCCATTTTTGCAGCTTCATGAACTGAAAAATCACGGTATGGATTTTTACTATTATCTCAATTGTTAATTCTTATTTTATCTAATTATGTTTTGAATGTATCATCATGCAGGTTTAAATATATCCACCTTATAAAACTCTAAAATACTTATCCCATATTTCTCACATATCTATAACTAATTTCAAAGTCAGAATAACATCGACACATCACGAATTTAATTAAACACATGCGTATATTATACATGCATATTTATTCCCATTATTAATCAATTTTCCTATCATTCTCTCTATGTTCTATTTAAGCGACGGAAAGTAAAGGTGAGGTGGATATTAAAAAAAATCCTATAAAATAAAACTGAAGCACGTACCATCACAAATAACAGATTTAATAAAAGTAAGAAAAAATAGTACTTTTACTGGATTCATATTGAACGATATACACTCACAAAATTGAACGAGGAACTAATCTCCTCCGGTAATCATGACTGTTTATATAATAATTATCAGAGTATACAGATATAAACAATTATAATTTATTTACTATCTCGTTTGTTTTTAAAGCCGTCGTTCAATTTTTTTTCCTTATGATTACTCTGTTTCATATAGTTTGTAATAATTTTATACGTGAACTAGCCTATGCCCGCGACTTCGTTCGCGTGGCTTAGATACACTAACACTAACACGCAGCAATTCTCAAAAGGAAAAAACATCCCGATTTTGAAACATTTGTCGTATGTGCTCCGCTCCTATCAGTCTTGGCGTGATTATATATAGCCTATAGCCACTCTCAATGAATGAGATATATAACACTGAAAGAATTATTCAAATCGGCCCAGTAGTTCCTGAGATTACTCCCTAGAACGTCACAACATCACAACGTCACAAACACACAAACTTTACCTCTTTATAATATTAGTATAGATAACAAAAATTAAAAATAAATTCTTTTTTGATTAAAATTAAACTGTATTCGAGTATGGATGGATTTTTGTACTAAATCTGTAGTTCCCACGCTAATGTGTTCCAGTTTTGAAGGGTATGACTGATATAGTGGTACAAGATAATCTAAAATTACCCTTAGTAACAACGAACCCACTGGCCAGATAGATTACTCAAAGGGTTAATTATAGAGTTACAAATTCCTCGAAATGTCATTACGTGACTACTTAATAAATAAAAAACAATTGTCACATAATGTACTTAAGCGTATTATTCGTTGTATTTATAATCGTTAGACCAATGTATGAAAAAATATGCTTGAAACTTCGTACGGATTACTCAAAAATTAAATTAATTGCTATGTTATTTAAAAACTTTTGCTTACTCTTTCCGTTAATATACCCGTGCAAAAAAATAAAATGTGATTACGTTAGATTCTATTATATCTTATTGTATTAGAAACAGGCTGATAAATTAATGTATTTAAAGGCAGGTTAAAATTATACTTCTTTCAAATTAACATCTAATCTAAACTTGTATGCATTCACAAATATTATAACTTTATCATAAAGTATATTTAACATATTGACATATAAACATGGCGGGTATTGGAAAGGTTAATTATTTTGATGGCATAGGTCAGAGCTTATCTTCACTGCATTTGAGAGTTACTAACTACGTCAACGCTGTTCACTATCTGTAAATAGCAACATATATTGAACTTGGTTATTTAGGAGTAACCGATTAATCGAGATAGTTTCCACCTACTTTATAAAAGTCAATAATGTCTAAACCTCTTATAATTGTAGTATTATATAAATACAATGAACGAGAGAATGCATTAATAACATTTTTATAAGAATTAATGGAATCTAATAACTACATTCAGCGTAATGCGTGAGTAAACATATTTGCAATTAATATCAGGTATTTATTTGTCGTAAACAAAGCATATAGGTATGTAATAAAAACACGTGTAACTTATGTACAAGTTATCAAAAAAAAATAATTTAAAGCAACTAATTAAATCTTAAATATCATACATAAGAAATACCTAGGTATCGAAGGTCTAAATAAATCCATGGATGTGTATTTTGTGTTTCAATAATTATAGTTATGTAATATCTAAAATGCTTTTCACTATTTGTAATTAATTAATTATTATAGGTATGTGACTTTAGTAGTATCTAACATGATAAATTCAAACAAATATCTTTGAAATGTTGTCACTCTAAATCATCTCGCGTCAGTATATGTGGGCTTGGATATGTTAACGGACCTCTCAAAACATTAGATCAAGTAAACCAAAGATGACACTATAGTATCGTTGTAGTATATTTTCTGATGTTTGTCTGTGTTATCTCTCAAATTTCAAATCTGTCATCAAGCGAGTATTGCTAGGAACTATAGTGCATGTTAGTTGTTAGTCACTAATATCTGCCACACACTCATGAAGTAGATCTTCTGTGATGTATATGTTAGATAGTCTAAAGGCTTTATATTGTATTTTCAGACTTATCATTCCAGCCGGGCATCGAGTTTCACACTAAAAATAAAGATTTTATGCATTGAGGTATGAAGCGGATTGTAACGAGTAAACCTTAGCTTACTTTTTAAGAAATCATTTTACATTAGGCCTAGTTGCCCTGTACTATTTTTAAACTAGTTAAGCTGAACACAAATGTTGGTAAGACAAACAATAGATTGGGACGAATATTGGATAGTAAATTCACTGAACATTTGGACATCCAGCTGGCCTATATTTGTTAAGAACGTGTACGTAATTGGATTATACACTCAATAATCCCGGATAGAGGGGTGTTAGAACGAGATTGTGTGACGCTATTTCTCGTTGCTTTTTGTTTTGTTGCCATTTTAGGTTACTTTGAAGTTAAACTATTAATAAGCACGTGCTAATTTACTTCGTTGGAATTGAAAATGTGTGATACTGGACATTTGAAATCTTCTTAGTGTCTTCATGATCATAGATATTTGTTAGAAGCTACATATCATGTTTAAAGACTAATTATGTAGTCTGTACATATAAATAAAATTTAAGGGTCTGTTCTTGTTCGAGTTAATCCCTGAAACGGCCCAATTGATTTTGACAAAAGTTTTACGGGCTTTTAGTGGACCATTTACGATCATTTACGATCAGGTAGGAATATATTCAAATTCCAAAACCTATAAAGTATTTAAAAAAAAGTCTAAAAATAAACTCAATAAAATACATAGTCCTCATGAGAACACAAAGTCGCTATGACGAGAACAAATTCACAAGCATGAGTTAATAATTCAATAAATCCCTTACAAGAGTAAAATTAGTTATGATACAAAGCAGATCTTCACAAAATTGTATTTACAAATATCGGCGTAGCGTGATGGGCCCGTATTAGAACTGAATTTACATATTTATTAAACGTTGCTTGCGAACCGATTTTGAGAGTAATACTTTTAATACCTCCCATGGTACTTTTATTGCCCTTTATATTCAGTAGAGCGTAATTTAGTTAGTTAATTGGTTTTCTTTAACGTAAATGACTGCACTTATTTCAGCTTCACTGATACTTAAATCTGTTTTCATCTTAATTTAACGTATATCCTTCTAAATCATTTTATACAGAATGTAAGCTAAAGTTCTTTATATAAGTTTAAAAGTTAAAATGTAAAATATATCAATAAAAGCGTAAAACTTACTACAATAAATTAGTGTGCAAATAATTTTATTGCTTCATAACTAGGTGTTGTATTAATTTTGGATCATTTTATACCTTAATATAGTTTTATTATAATCTTCTGGTACCTAAAAACTGTTACCCCTTCTAAATCATCATATAAAAACCTTCTATCTGCTACACATTTTAAAAATCGGTTCAGCCATTTCGAAGATCATCTGCTTCAAACAAAAGACGTTTTAATTTTGTTTCTATGTATATATAGACTACATGACGCTTCAATTTTATTTATGTCTTCAATTTATCTATGTATATGAAAATACATGTTTTGTAGCTTAATCACGCCTATTTTACTTAACATCTCGGCATAGGTCTATGACCATACGATGCAAAAAATTTCGTAAACGGTTAAATTGAACCTTTGTCATATTTTTGAATGTCTAATAAAGTGGGCGGAATCAATTAGTGTAATCATCCTGTTCGCTTTCAAAAGTTAATAAACAACTATCGAACAATCGTCACTCCACTCTAGTCCGTCTTTCAATGAAACATGAGTAAAAGTATAAAGTCGTACAACACAAAGTTGCTGTATCACGTCTCAAATGCAAACGAGATGTGGAAAAGCGAAACGTGTTCAATTTAGCAGAAAACCCACAATGTTGTTGTTGACGCGCATAACGGGCAATTTACCTACTTAATTCTATTGAAACTTTATGAAATTTATTTTTAAACATATCATACTTTATTAATAACATTACTAACAACTTAAAAACGTATTGTGTAGGATAAGAAACTAAAAAGTGTAAAATAATTTTCATTGTCAAAACTGTTTGGCTTTTACTTGGAAACGCGTATTTTATCGCGATTAATTTCGGCCTGACCATTAGTTTTTATTCATAATCCCGTAATTAAAAAATACTGTATATAGCACGTTTACTGACTTTAAATTACGTCCTATATAAGTTTATATCAACTGCTTAATTCCTATAGACATGCGTAACATTTTATATATCCGGATAATACTTTTAAAAGTTCTTTATTTATCAGTAAAAGTCTTCTGGCAATCAGTTTAACTATTTATAATATTAACTCAGATAAATAAAAAATAAGGAGATAAGGGTTCCGCGATTTTGGATAAATTAAATTTTTCTATTGTGATTAGAATAATAAGCGACCGACAAACATTACTTATGTATAGGTGACATGCCTGATACCAGTTATCTTCTTCTTTTGGCTTCACAGAAGCATTTGCCAGTGTCAATGTTTTGTTTCCATGGATATTACAACATATTTTATACAGTAAGCCTAAATAATTTCAAGTTACAACAAGATGGTGGCTCTCTTGTTAGAACTTTCCAGGAAGTTTTTGTCACATCTCAGAATTCATGCTCCATGGTATTTTTTTCCATTCATTTCACTTATGCACAATAACCAAACTGTATTACGTAAAACACCAGCAATTCCACAAAATACACAAGATTATGAAAAAAATATAAAATCCACTACATGACCGACCAAAATCCAGCAACAAACTCATCAGTTATCTTAAATCTTAAAATTTACGTAACAAAACAACACTTATTGTTTTCATTTACCTGTTTACGACAAGTACGTTTTCGATGTTTCCTCTGTAGCCGGTTGTAAATTTGACATTATTCGGATATTTATATACATACATAAGCAAGTTAGTTTTTTTCGAAACTATAATCTTTTATTTTTGATATAAGACGTGTTTTGGCTAAATCGTATTATTAATGTAAACTTCTAGCTAATAAAAAATAACAATAATGAAATATAGCTTATGTAGAGACGAGATAATATATTTGTTAAATCGAAATACTAGTTCCGAGTATTAACTCCTACAAACAAATAAACTTTACATCTTTACAATAATTGTGCGGATTACAATCGCACATAAAAGTTACATGCTAAAAATATATTTAATAATTTCTCAGGATGATCACCATAATAACTTATACTCTCTGAATATTTATACCTCTTATGGTTCAAATATTACAACCTTTTAAACGAGAAAATGCCGTTTGAATGACACGGGGTAGACTATATAAATGATAGGCTTTGTCTCTCTGTACCTTAGTGACATCTCTTATGTCAAATTAGATCACTCGTCTATTTTGACAGGAGTTTTTGGCGGGATTTCAGTCTGTCATGTAGTGGATTTTATATTTTATTCATAATCTTGTGTTACTTGACTCTATATTGTGTAAAGTTGGCGGTTTTTTATGTAATATGGTTAGTTTATTGTGCATAAGTGAAGTAAATGAGTAATAATGCCACGGACCATGAATTCTGCGATGCCACAAAAATTCCCAGGAAGGTTGTAACAAGAGAACCACCGTCTTGTTATAACGTTGAAATGACCAAACGATACTTGAATATCGATCTCCTGACAACACATGGATATATCAGAACATTTTTTAAAATGATTATGCGAAGATTAAGAAGATAAAAAATGTCTGAAATATTATATAGAAGATTTGGCGCTTAAGCCTTTACATTAACTTCGAAAACAGACTAAAGAATACATAAGAACTATCCCTATTAACAACATCAGAATTGGCAAAAGAAACGACTTGAAAATTAAGATACAAAGATGCCTAAAAATGTACGTAACATTATATAGAAGATTTGGCGCGTATGCCTTTGTATTAACTTGAACATAGAATAAAACTCACTCCAGAATATACAAGAACTACATATATTGACAACTTCACAATTGGCAGTATGGATTAATTCCTTCGCCTGTCTTATTGGACGAATATTATTACAATTACTACTATTTTGACAGTATGAGTAATTTGTGTCAAGTCACAATGTCAATCATGTGTACGTAACATTTAAAAATATTAGGCATAAATCTTTATCATATGCTGATAACCTTAGTGAGCTTGAAATATTTTAGTTGTGCAATAACTGTTTTTTCAATGATTCTAAATACGTATGCAAAATTGTAGGTTACGTGGACGTACGGATGTAGGAGGAAATTGAATTAACAATTCCTTTACATTTTTATTTATTAAATGTACAGAAATTAATAAAAGCATGTTAAGACCTATAAGTATATGAGGCATTCCACGCTAAATCGACTTATTTTATGATCAAAACCCTTCGATTTGTCTGAAAGTCTTCCATCATTTCATTTTCACTAGCCTTATTTATAATAGCACCATTTTGAAAACTTTTGACAGTTCTTGGAAAACTTGTATACTCAAGAAAAAAAAAAGAACAAACATTGAAAAAGGCAAGTTATCTTAGACAACCATAGGTTTTATTAATTAAGATCAAAAATAGACTGAAGTTTTGATTTATTTTTACAGCTTAGTAGAGCTTTTACAATGTAAAACACATTACGGAATTGCCAGACAAGCGGGTTATTACAAAAAAGTTAAATACATATTAAATTCTTGTTTCAAAAAGGTCTCGTATTAAATGCACCGCACTCCGCCATCTTGCTCTTTTGTCTCGCTTTAGTTAGGTTATATTAGACTTGCGAAAAAGGATAACACGAACTTGTCGATCGGGCGAGCGCGGTGCATTTTACACGAAGACTTTTAAAGGCAAGTATTCAATACGTATTCAACTTTTTTGTAATAACACCCAGTGAGTTTAAGCACCATTTCAAGTGGGTTATGGTGTCGAAAGGCCAATATAGATTGTATCAATATGTGAACGATGGTAATATCTGAAATTAACACCTTTCACTGTTCATCCATTAAAACGGATATAACTATAATAAATTATGAAAGTATGAACTTTATAAAGATAAACTTGATGGAGTTTCTTGATGACAAGTTTGTTTTCTGAATTGGTGATAGTTTGACGCACAGAAGCACTTTCTTAGGGCCTAAATTAAATAACGTATTGTTGATTTCTTACAAACGATATTTCTGACTTCTATATTAGAAATACAAATCAGTTTCTTAATTATGTAGTAGGTAAACAGAATTATTTGACAATTTTTGAAGTTATAATTCTTTTGGCACGTTAGGGGAAAATGATGAGAGTAAATTTTACGATGCGCGCGTACACTGTCACGAAAAACAGACAGCCTGAAGATAGCTATAGTTTACATTTTGTTTCTTTGTATTTGTTGTTTGTATTAAACATTTCAATGTATTAAACACCTTTTTTTTATTGTTAGTGCCGTTTTTTCTACAAACGAATAAGGTGAAAGATAAAAAAATAAATGTATCGGAAAATTAAAAAGAAGATAAAATAGATAGAAAAAACGAAAAATACATTTAAGTTTAAAAGATTTTTATCGTATTACGAAAAGAAGTATAACTTCTAATGCGTGTACATAAGTACACACACACCTGATGATCACCTATCATCACCATCCATAGACACTTGCAACACCAAGGGAGTCGCAACTACGTTGCCAGCCTGTGTTGGGGAAAGGAACGGAAGGGAAGGAGGAGGGGGAAGGGCAGGGTATGAGATGGGTCTCCGGAGCTCTTACTGACCGAACGAAACGCAACAATGCAAGCACTGTTACTTCACGTCGGTTTTCTGTGAGAGGGTGGTACTACCATGGGCGAGCCGACCTATTCATGCTGAAACCAGTGATATCTTCAGCTTGGCTCTACCACCTACATACAATTTTCATGTATCAAATTTTTTCACTTTTTTTTTCATGTTATCGAATTTAATAACTTATCACTATTATTATACGGGAATCTATTCTAGTATTTTTTTAGTATGTTAGGATTAAATATCTGGTCTATTACCAATAATAAGTATTTGTATACGATTTCCATTTTTTTGATAACTGGAATATTTTGATAACATTGTAGAGTATACTGTAAATATATGCTATAATTCTTGTTCATATTATTAAAGGGTTTTAAATAAAAAGTGTCGATTTTAGATTGAGAAAATTAATTATGAAAGAATTTGTTACAACAACAATATTTCAAGAATTGTGAACGTCTGTAACCAAATGATGTACGATGTATTCTCATCTCGTTGAATAACTATGCAGGGGTAATTTCATTTGGTCGAAAATGTTGTTTTATGGTTTTATAAGGCATTGAACTTACTTCAACGTATTTTATTTAAAATGTCTGGTATTTTTATTTTATTTCTGTTTACACTGATAATGTTTTAGCTTGTTTTTTTTTTTATTCGTTTAAATTTTAGTAAATTTGTTTAATATGACATAATAACTTGGAGATTAAACAAAGTGACTTACTTATTAATGTCCACACATAATATAATGCACATATAATATCAATGTAAATTTGAAGTAACGGTACTTTGAGATGTCTGTAAAAAAATGCTGCAAGTGTCTAGAAATAAGACTCACCTCACCTCTCCTTCCCCTTCTCCTCTTCCTTTTCTCCCTCCCCCCCTCTCCCAGCACAGGCTGGCAACGCACTTGCGACTCCCTTGGTGTTGCAAGTGTCTATGGACGGTGGTGATCACTTAACCCAGATAAGCCTACTGTCCTATATTTAGGACAGTAGAAATAAAAAAAAATATCAGAATACCCTCTTTATCTAAGATTATTTAGTCTTATGATTTGCAGTAAGAAACGTGTTAGCTTTATTAGAAAAAATAAAAAGACAGTTATTTTAACAGTTTTTACTTTATATTTTACCTTATAAGTGTGTAATAAAAGTGCGTTGCAGACATGGCAAATGACAGGTATGTATAAAAAGTTACATTTTACTCGTGAGTTGTTTTTTTCTGTGTTAATATCTAGTTGATAACCTTAACTTTTGTACTAAATAAATATTCTAGCAAAATAATATAAATAAATTACGTATAACTTGTTACAAATACTAGCGTACTATATATAGGACAGTAGGATAATATACATGATTTTAGTACAATAATACAACTTTTTCTTTACAGACCGTTAGCTGCGCATGAAATTTTAGATGCTTTAGAAAATGTTTCTGATAATGAAGAAGATTATAGAGAACGACTGATATGTATTCTACCTCCTCCTGTTGATCCTGACTGTCTCACTGACGAAGATTCGGGTGAAGAAGATAATGTAACTTTGAATAATTTGCCACGAAACATTCTGCTTCAACCGGCTGAAATAATGATTCAAGGGCAGATTATGGTGAGTGATACAGAAGAAGAACCTTCTGATTCTACAGGGCGAACTAAACGTAGGCGTTCCTACGCATGGAGAAAACGGGACTTGGCAAAAAATCCCGTGAATTGGCCAGATGTTCAAGGCGCTTGCCAAGATAAGCGCCCAATTGAGTGGTTTGAAAACTTCTTAGATGAAGATGTTATTTCGTTGTTGGTGTCAGAGAGCAATAAATATGCTGTCAAAAAGAATTTGCCTGGAGACATAACCACTGAAGATATGAAATGTTTCATCGCCATATTGTTGGTTAGTGGTTATTCATGGCTCCCCCGTAGAAGAATGTATTGGGAAAACTCCCCTGATACAAAGAATGAATTGATCAGCTCGGCTATGACTAGGGATAGATTTGACTTTATTTTTCGCCACCTTCATGTCAATGATAATCTGGATTTGCAAGACAAATACACAAAAGTACGCCCCCTAGTTACACTTCTAAATAAAAGGTTCTTAGAGTTTTCTCCTCTTGAAGAGCATTACAGTGTAGATGAGGCCATGATCCCCTACTATGGTAGACATGGTTGCAAACAGCACATAAAAGGTAAACCTATTAGGTACGGGTTCAAAGCTTGGGTTGGTGCTACACGGTTAGGGTATGTTTTATGGATGGAACCATACCAAGGTGCTACAACTATGTGCAATCCAATATATAAAGAATTGGGGCTGGGTGCAAGCGTTGTTCTTACTTTTTGCGATGTGCTGATTTCACGTGGCTTCGACCTTCCTTACCACGTAGTTTTTGATAATTTTTTTACTGGGACGCCCTTTCGGTTATTCCTCAATCGAAGCAAACACACTGTCGTCAATGTCACAAAAAATGTTTGACACGTTTCAAGAAATGTGATGTTGGAGTGTGTGTCAAGTATTTTGAAACATATCATTCATAAATAGTGTTAATCTAGTAAATTACATATAACAATGGGTAATATAATCAATAGTTATCTAAAAACTACACTTTTTGATTACATTCTGTTTTGTCATAAATGGTCTTTTATTTCCTCTTATTATCCTACTGTCCTACATATAGGACGGCTGTTTCCCTGAAAGCCTTACACTTAATTTTTTTTTTCATAATTTTTTTTATGTTGCATAAGATCTAATAAACTAAATAATGTAACTTTTTTCAAATTTTTCAAAAAATTTAAGTTTCAGGCTTATATGGGTTAACTTCAGGTGACCTACCTGTTCGTTTGCCTCCTATGATATAAAAAAAAAGAAAATACATCTCAATTTCTTTTGAAATGTTTGTTTGTATGACCATGCATCACTGCTATAGTACTGCATGCACGAGAAAACCTTCTTAACTAAAACATAAAGCATATATTGTAGTAGCATTTAGACTTCGTTATATAAAATTCCGTTCGGTTTATCAAAAGTTATTGTAATTTTAATGACGACGCGACTTAAGTACGCGAGAAAAGTATATAGTAATTAGACAGAATACATTCAGATGACTTTACTTTCCTGTTTTTGTACGTCAGTTTCCACGTGGACAAAGTCGCATGCACAGTTAGTTAGATAATAAGATATCCAATATAATAAAATATAAGTGTGACATATGTTTCATTTGTTTTTATATTGTATGATTTTGTGATAATGCATAATCTTTTCCTTGGTTATAATGTTTAAATAATGTATGCGTTTTTTGTATACAAGCAGAATAGAGTAGAATTGCAAATATAGGATTTACGTACGTATGACGATAAGTTACTACCCGTACAAAAATACACTACTTCCGTACACTAAAGACATACCATCTGGGTTATTCTAGAATTATCTGAAAACATACCGTAGAAACTCCTAAAATAGTACAAAGACAAAGTACTGTATATTGAGATAAATTTGGAGCATCTAATTTATATGCAATTAGATCCACAAATAGTTCTATTCCAAATTAGTCGATACGGTACTAGAATGAACAATTTAATTGGTTTTAACGAAAATAGAAATTGAAAACTTTTAGCAGAAATTTGAACCCATTTTACATCGATGTTTACGGATACTATTTATTCATTTTATAATCCTTGAACCCTTTAACAGTATCATATATTTTACGTTCATACTTTATCGTTGTTCTTTTTTTTTGTGGGAACATTCCGGTATTTGTAAGAATATCAACCATGTTCCCCATAGTATTCCAGAGTATAAAATATTATTGATTATTTTTTGGCATAACGATTTATAGAACCCATGTAAACCATGTAAATATTTGGTAACAATCGGTCAAGTTATTCTCTTGTTTAATCCGGACATGCAAACAGTTAAAAATACTTTTTATTGTTACATTTATGATCCAATTACCAATTGTTAATTACTATAAAATATTGGAAAAAACAGTCAGTGTATCAGTGTAAATACGCAGAGGAAGTGAAATTTCTTTGACAGTGACAATGCTTATAAACTATACATTATACGAAGTCCGGTAGTATAAATACTGAACTATATATTTACTCACTTTGGTATACTGTTAGACTCATATATACAGACATACACCCAAATACAATTGGTGATATCCCAAAAAAATGTTAACTATGTATTAAATGCTTGCTTTAAAAAGGTTAAGTTTTATATGCACCGCGCTCGCCCGAGGCAAGTTCACGTTATCCTTTTTTCGCAAGTCTAACCTAACTAAAGCGAGACAAAAGAGCAATACGGCGAATATTCAGAAAGTGCGGTGCATATAAAACGTAACCTTTTTAAAGCAAGTACTCAATACGCATTTAACTTTTTTGTAATAACACCGAATACGTTTAACACGTAGTGTGTAATGACATTTTTTTCCTTACCGTCCCATAAAAAAAAATTTAATAATTTACATACAGAACTATGCACAGATGATATGTTTTAGATAGGAATGCTTAAAAAAAATATTTGTAATCATGTAAGAATAATTCATATTGAAGGTGAATAAAAGGAATAAACATTTTGTTTAAAGAAATCGAATAAAAAATGTCCTCTTCCTCTAAAATTGCGACCAGTCTGTCCGACGGTTGATAAATTAAACGAGGTCAGACACATTTCAATGGGATCCTTTTCTCTTGCGTATGACAAAGATACGATGTGGAAAATATGTCGCAGTTTATTTACGGAGCCCTTTTTCAAGTAGCGGAAGCCTCGTTACCTCTGTTTTTACAATATTTGTTCTTTTTTGAGACTCTGTGACTTTTGTAATTTGGTATGGATCTCGAGTGTTTTTAGTGTGCTATCAACTTTGAGTATACGGTCAGTTTTTATGGTAAGAATGTAAGAACAAAATATAGAAAAATGTACAGAAAATATTGGATTGTAATAATTCTGACAACTTGAGAAAAATTCTGAACACTCATAATAAATGTTTATTTTCTTTAAACCTATAATATTCTATCGACGCTTCAGACTAAAGTTGCCATGGTTGCCATTATTATTTCGACTGCAAGAGATAAACTGTTTTAAAACATCATTACAATTATCACTGGTGTTCCACAAGGAGGTGTACTCTTATATGCGGACGATCTGCAGATTTATTACCAAACACCAGTGACTGATTTATCTAATGCAATAGACGTCATGAATTCAGATCTACATAAGGCAGGACAATGGGCTGAATCCCACGGACTGTCTCTTAATCCTAACAAATCCCAATGTTTACTCATTGGTAGTACTAGGCAACTGCATAAGATAGATTGGAACTCTTTAGCACCCATCTGTTTGAACAATGTTACGATTCCTTATTCCACCACAGCCAAGAATCTAGGTGTAATCTTTGATAACCAATCTATCTTGGAAAAATCATGTGAGTGAAGTCAGTAGAAAAATATTTGCTATTATGAGTTCATTGAGAAGAATGCGCAATTTGTTACCTACATCGACTAAAGTCATGCTTGCAGAATCATTACTTTTGCCTATCCTTGATTATGCTGATGTCTGCTATCTGGACGCTAATGAGGAATTAATTAATAAAGTGAAGCGGCTACAGAATACATGCATTCGCTTTATTAATGGACTTAAGAAATTTGATCATGTGTCTGAATAGCGGTCAAAGCTTAAACGGCTACCTATTCGGTACCGACGAATCAGCCACATCCTGTCTCTCTTGTATAACGTTCTTCATAATCCCAATTCCTCTCCCTACCTAAAATATAAATTCGAGATGTTAGGTTTCAGAGATTCCCCATCGCGTCGTTTATGTTCTCAAAGTATACTCAAATTGCCAATCTCTCATACTAAATTTTATAATAGATCGTTTGCGGTTCAAGCTGTACGTCTATGAAATGCACTTCCTTGCGATATTAGGCAGGCAAGATCTGTGACAACATTTAAAAAATATCTCCACCGGCATTATCTCTCGCTGTCCTAGTAGAACTGTTTTGTTGCGTTATTTCTTTTTTTTTTCTTTTTTTTACATTTTCTATATATTTTTATTATTTTCTTGTAAGTCTGTGTCTGTTTATATGTTCACCTGTTATTTTAAAAGATTGAATGTCTCCCTAGGGTTGCCTGGAAAAGATCGCTCTAAGCGATAAGGCCGCCTAACTGTACACATATTGTATATAATGTATATATGTGTGCAATAAAGAGTTTATTATTATTACATTTTAAATTATATACTGTTTTACTAATACGTAAAAGTACACTTGGTTTCAGACTTTACGCAACTAACTGAACTTGACAGAACTTGATACTTAATTGTGTCACGCCCTACATATTTTATCCGGGTAGCCTTCGTACATTTTTGTTATAGTATATGTGATTTCCGTATTAAAGGTAGGCCATGCTGGTGAAACAAAAAAATGTCCTTTGAAATACGAGACTTTTGGCAACATCAGCCCTGGCTCACAATCAACTATATTAATTTTCTCCATTTATCTTATCGTGAAATTAAAAGAGGTTTCAGATTCTGTTAGCTATCCAAATTAAAAAGTTAGAATTAGAAACGGTTCTTTCGTTTTATTGAATCAAGAACTATGAATCAATACTTATTTAGTGGTAATAAGATCAAACTCCAAATATTTTTCTATCAAAGCGTTAGGCTTGTTATCCAAATCCGCTATACAATTTTATCAAATGAATGGCTTATTTTAACTTAGTTGCGAAGTTTTCCCACTTTACTTTTTATTTTATTTCACAAGGCTTTGAATATTATACTAGTAAAGTCATTACTGTAATAAAAATATAATATAAAATATAAGCGCTACCGGTCTTTAGATGACTATTGATCTTTTAAGCTTAATAATTATGTAACATATACCTACAATTTTATACTCTACTAGCCTCTACCCGCGACTTTGTTCGCGTGGAATATATACTTTAGGCTAATGCTAAACATGCAGCTGCAGTTCTCAAGAGGAAACAAACCCCGATTTTTAAACATTCTTCATCGGTGCTCCACTCTTGTTGGGTTTAGCATGATGATATATATAACCTATAACCATCCTCGATAAATGAGTTATATAACATTGAAATAATTTTTCAAATCGGAACAGTAGTTCCTGAGATTACTCCCTACAACTTGACAACGTCACAAACTCACAAACTTTATCTCTTTATAATATTAGTATATATAACCTTTAGACATCAAAACCTGCTTGATATAGTGCTTGAACTCACTATCCTGTAAATCGGTATTATATTTTGGGACTTTGTTATGAAACCTAACACTGTTACCTACCTAAAAATCTGTTACTGGTTTTAATGAGCCTGAAACACAGAATGACCAGTTTTCTATTGTTTCTATTATTTCAACTATATCGTTTTTTTTTTTTATTAAATTCAGTTTATCTAAGTTTTCCGGTCATTCATTAGATTTACCAGAATGTATTAAGAGGGCAGAGTTAAGATAACGAATTCCTGAAACTCATAGCCTCCAGTGATTTACGAGGCATCATATTATAAATTACTACAACTACTAGTTTTTGTAGTAGGAATATGGTGTTCAACTCAGCAGCTCTTCTTCACAGGAAAAAAACTAAAAGACATTAAGCTATGGAAGAAAGCGATTCAGCTGATTTAAGTCACATTTCACACTAGTAACCATCCCGGCAAGAACGAAGAAGTTCAAATATACTTAACTTTGTCGTACTGTGAAGATGTGGAATAGCCTCCGAGTCAGTGTGTTATACCCTTCATCTTATGACATGGGGTCCTTCAAACGAGGCGTGAAGAGACACATGTGTAGGTCGACATGATAGCGACGACTGCCGTTGTTATTCGACTCCGACAGTCGCCATTATTTGTGGACTGTACTGTACTTTCCATCAGGTAACGTAGAACCATTTTTCCGTACCAGTTAAAAAAAATCAAAATTACTGTAAATCTAAATATGAAATACCACTGAATATAAAAGTTGGTTCAAAAAATCCTCGCGAAAATCTTATTCACAATACTGTCTGATATGAGTTCCGTAATATACTCACACGATTGTGTCGAGATTGCGTTGGAATATTCGACAGGTGATAAAAACTGCCTCACTAAAATATTCACAACGATACGAGTACTCCGTTTTAACCGAACGATAAATAAGTGTTTATATGATGTTATATTTTTGATACATAGTCCTGTATCCATTTAGACTGTTCCAACATGATCTAGTTATATTTTTGGGAAGCGGATATAAATAATATATAGGTAGTTTAAAATTGAAACTTTTTATTTTTTAATCATTCTCAAAAACCCTTTATTATACCCTATAAATTGGAACTTGCCTTTTTCTCCAAGAAGGTTGATATTAATAGAAATAAATCAATTTTGAGCACAATGATTTTTATTTAAATCTGTCATTTAGCTTTCACGATTCATCTACTAAATACAATTCAAAATTGATCATTTTCAAATCAATTTTTAACGCGCGTTTTTCATCGAAGAACTTACTGCACTTTTCAACGCCAAGAAAACACACAGGGCGCGTATGGCTTATAAAAATTGGTGTCTTCAAACTTTGCAATTGTAAAGTGTTACTGCTATTAATTCTATAATTAAAAAGACCAACATAATTTTAATACTAGAAACATCAACAAATTGGTCATTCCATGTTTCAGGCGCACTAAGATCAAAAGAAGTTTTTTACGTGAAGTTATTAAGTCGCAAATTACTTATTTGCCGGATAGTGAGTTCAAGCACCATGGCAAGTGGGTTTTAATATGGTATTATATTAAATGACGCCCCTCTCTGTGCATTCACTAATAACGAAAGTAACTACCTATGTTTTTTTTTATATTATATAGAAGGCAAATGAACAGATGGGTCACCTGTTGTTAAGCGATCACCGCCATCTATAGACACTAGCAACCCCAGAGGAGTCTCACGTGCGTTGCCAGCCTGTGTTTGGAGGAGTGGAGAGAAAGGGAGAGGGGTTAGAGGAGAGGGGAAGGGAAAGGAGAAGAGAAGGGAGAGGAGAGGGGAGAGAAGGGAGATGGGTCTCCCGTGTTCTCAGTGACCGAACGAAACGCAACAATGCAAGTACTGTTACTTCACGTCGGTTTTCTGTGAGAGGGTGGTGCTACCCCGGGTGAGCCGACCCATTCATGCTGAAACCAATAATAGCTTCAGCGTGGCTCTACCACCTACAATAAAAAAATATATATAACACGAAAAAATAAGTCAGTTTTAGTTTCTTGCCGGTTTTTCTCGATGACTGGGTTGTTTTCCGAACCCGTGGTTGTTTTGACGTGCATAAGCGCCTTCTCAGGGCCTAAATTGAATAAAGTATTTTTTTATTTTAATAATCGTAACATTTTTTGGTAATTATGTAAAATATTTCACCAATTATCGTATATATTTCAGCAAGAACAACATAATGTGCTAAGTTGACAGTTTTTAATGAGCATCCATGAATGCGACTCGTTTTAGTCCCGAATACCGTGAACGTTTTCGCTTGTCCGCAAATAAATTTGAGGTTAAGTTGGTCGTCACTAATTACGTTTGTCGTACGTAGGAAATTGTTAAGCTGTTTCAAATGCACTCAAATAAATAGAAAACGACCTTATCTCATTTAAATTTCTATGCTTCTATTACTAAGACAGCCTTTTACATGTACCTACAGGTAAACAAGAAAATTACATTACGTATTTAGACGTGAAGGGAGGTTATAAGAAAATATAGAGTACATATAAGAATTATATTTACAATAATTATATTTTTTTTTATTGAACCACGTCAAAGTGACTTCACTATGCCTGATGTTAAGCATAGTACAATTCAAAAATATCGGCAACCACCGAGAGACAGATTATTCATCCCCGGTCGCCGTTGTCATGCCGGTCGTAATGACGAAAGTCACCCGGTACTAGATATGCACAAGCTGATCCCGAATTGCGACGCGCAGAAGCGAGTCACTATGACGGGCTTTTTCGCCATATACATGGTGGTTGCGACCCAGTCGGGCTGTAAAACCCTACCACCCTGCTATCGCCATTGCCTCGTTCGTTGATCAGCAGGATGCACCACGAGCAGGTGAGGTGGCTTGGGTGTCTCAAGTCTTAAGATGTTACTCGACATCCCTTACACCCCAAAATTTATTTTATTTTATTTTATAAATTTTATCTGTGCTGTTACAAATTATCCTACAGAAATTGTATAAAAAAAGACGTAAGGATTGTGAAGTATGATGAACAAGGATTTATAAAAGCACCAAAGCTTGAGGGTGCGGAAAAAAAAACTCTTCAAAAATCGTATTCGTTCTTAGCACAACCATAGTTACCAAAAACAAAAAAAATAGCAAATCAATTAATAAACACAGTAAGAAAACGTACTTAAGTGTATTGTCTATATACATAGGAGAAGAAGATTTGATTCACTGTAAGCGTAGCTCTATGGCTTTTAAATTCAAAACATTTTGTACACACTCTTATATTTCTCAGATAAAACTTTCAATGTTGTAATTCATTCTCATAAAAACTATTGAGCCCATACTAATATTCATGATCGTTATTTCATTAGACATTTGTCAAAATTAATTAGTGAAATCGACAGTAATTATGCGAGCTAACTTACGCATAAGCAATTGGATACAAAACGACTATAACCAAAGTTCTATGTTTGAAATAGATTATATTACCACGTTATTTACGGCGTAAGTCTAACTCGAGGGTTTACAAGTAGGAAACGGTGTAAATTGATCCTCTATTGCGGTTCCTGAAGGGGAAACTACTATTAGCGGTTAGCGGGCTTTGCCGGCAACTGAGAAGATTTTTGTCTCTAAAAATTGGCAATATACTGATTAACTTTGAATCAGAATAAATTTAGAAAGAGTAACTCAACTAATTTTATCTAACTAATCTATCTTTTAATCTAATTTATTCTATTGTCACTAGATTACATACGCGGCTTGTTACTGACTCAAATAGGTTGCAACTTTAAATAAAGGTAATAAGTAATATATTAAAAAAAACGAGTCGTCGAGATGTATAATTCCATGTCATTCATTTTTATATTTGATTTTCATGAATTACAACGCCACACATTACTAATAAAAAATTGACTTCAGGATAATATGACTGCGAGAACAAGACTGCTATTGAATGCTATGGATAGCAATAACGGCTGCGTAATAATAACGATATGCATTATTTTACAATAAATATTGTTGTTGACAGAACGTAGTCAGTTATTCTGCTGTTGCGTAATTATCAATTTTGTATCTTTCAATTCACAATAATGCTCTGAAAATGTATAATCATTTTCGTATCGTGAATTTAAGCGTGAGCAAAGTGATGTGATTTCCTTTTCATACTTGTTGGTTGTTGCATAATGCGTGCTTGTTTACAGGTTGTGATAACAGCGGCCGAGCATTGTTAATGTTATTAATAATAACGGATAACGTATTATGAACAGTGGAATAATGAAATCGTTAACAATTTGCCACATATTATTTAGGAATATCACATTAAATTATTGGTTCTTGTGATGACAGCAAAAAATATGCGTTGACCTAAAAAGTAACTATAATAGAAAAGCATTCTGCGATGACCAGACTAGGCCGCCCTCGGCAGCGGCTCAAGCCTAGGTCCGTTCCCTCGGCGTGGAGCCCTTGAGTGCGCTGCTCGCGCGATACTGTGACACTAAATCTTACATCACTGCAACAATATTACACATATCACCTCCACACACGTGCACGCACACATGCTTACACATGAAAGTGGAAAGGTGTATTTTTTCCTTATCGAACTGAAATAGTTTAAAAAAATTATCCAAAACAAAATACATATAAGAGTTGTCGAGGTATGTATGCTTGGTACACATATGTGTTTCAATAGCTCATATAAGTAGGAATATGTAGCTTAGCTTAGGTTAGCTCATACAGGTCACGAATTAAGGCCCCGGCTGCGGCTCCTAAGGCTCCAACCGCGGCCCTAAGGCCCCACCTTCCAGGCCAAAGTTGCCTCCCGCCCCCCTATCGGCTGCTGTCATCCTGACTTTGCAGGATGACGCGGCCAGCAAGGGGGTTGGCTAAAGGGATGGGAGGGCTGTCGAACGCCTCCTCAACCGACGAAGAGCGCCCGGCCCTGACGGAGTTCCAGGTCGGGTGCTCGGCCTTGCGATGGGCTATTTTGGAGGGTGGCTTCGGGAGCTGTTCGACTGGTCTTTAGTGGTCGGACGGTTCCCGAAACCCTGGAAGCTTGGGCGGCTCTACCTTATGGCGAAGGAGGGCCGCCCTCCGGAATGTGCGTCCGGGTATCGGCCCCTCGTCCTGCTGGACGACGTCGGGAAGGCGCTGGAGAGGGTCATCTCCTCCCGGGTCGTCCAGCACCTGGAGGGTGTGGGGCCGAATTTATCGGAAGCACAGTTTGGCTTTCGGGCAGGGCGTTCAACGGTGGATGCCCTGTGCCTCCTGATGTCGCTGTCCACGGAGGCGACCTCCCAGGGGAAAAGGGTTTTGGCTGTGTCTCTTGACATCGCCAACGTCTTCAACAGCCTGCCGCACGGCGTCATACGGGAGCCCCTGGGATACTTCGGAGTGCCCCCGTACCTGCGGCGACTGTTGGAGGCGTACCTCAAGGAGAGGGAGGTTGACTACGTGGACGGCGACGGGTGGATGGTTCAGCGGGTGATGAGGAGGAGGGTTCCACAGGGGTTGGTCTTGGGGCCGATCCTGTGGAACATAGGCTAAGACTAGGTGATCCGTGGCGTGCTCCCATACGGAGCGCGCCTCATTTGTTACGCGGATGACACCCTAGTCGTAGCCCGGGAGGGAGATAGCGATCCGGGCAATCCGGGCATAACGGACAGTGTCCTCGCCGGCTCCCTTCCTTGGGAGCTGGAGGCAGGAGTTCTTGCCGCCGTTGGCGAATTCACAGCGGCGAGGAAACGTAGTGAGGTAACCTCCGGCTCCCAGGGAGATTGAGGCAAGGAGGTGGGAAGTAAGAGATGGGGAAATGGAGAGGTGGATGCAGGACCTGGTGGACGCGCACATCAGAACGTACACCGTTGACGCCGTCCGCCCGGTTCTGCTGGAGTGGATAGGGAGGACTTGGGGCACCCTGACGTTTAGGCTGGTGCAGGCACTCATCGGACACGGTTGTTTCGGGTGTGTTACGTAGGAGGAAGAGCGCCGCACTCTGGCGGCAGTGGTGGGGGTGAATTTGACGCTGCCGGGCGTGGTTTTGGCCACTCTCGGCAGCAAACGGGCGTGGCGAGCAGTGGCCTCCTTTTGCGAGGAGGTCATCTCGCAGAAGGAGGTGGCGGAGAGGGCCCGTGAGGCGGACCCACTAAGTGGCCGTCGGCGCCAACGGAGGACCGGCAGGAGGAGGCGGCGTTTTGCCCAACTCTTCCTGTTACCGTAGTCGGACCTGAGGGGATGGGTCGGGGGGCTCATCCCTTCATTGCGCAGCTCCGGCGGACGAGGGGAGGCAGCTGGTGTGTACCCAGTCTGCCTCTCTATAGGTAGGAGCCCGGCGGCCACCTTCCGCCGGGCGGACCGTTGGGACGGCTCTACAAGGTTGATTAGCTGGAACGATCCCTATGCCGCCCCAACAACATGGTCTGTTGGTACACCGTGGGGTTTTAGTCCGTGCAAGTCGGATATAACCCACCTTTTCCCCCGGGAGGGTTGGTATCCATAAGGAATTTCCCCACGTTAAAACAAAAAAAAAGACAGGTCGCGAATTGAATGTATCAGGCAATAGCCCAAGCCGAGGTGTGCAGAGTGCCCTTGCGCTGGTTGACCAAATAAAATCGGCTGAGTGCCTCAAGCGCTCGCCTTAGTAGTCCGGTGAAGCTGTTAAGACCTTGCGAGGCCAGTAGTCAGTTCGAAAAAAAAAATGTTTGGTAGGTAAGTGGTGGAGCCACGTTGAAGCTATTATTGGTGACAAGCATGAATGTGTCGGCTCCACCCTCTCACAGAAACACTGACGTGAAGTAACCTTCTCTCTCCATCTCACCCCCCCCCCACCACCACCCCTTCTCCTTCCCCCTACCTTAAACACTTGTTGGCGACTCCCCTGGTGTTGCAAGTGTATATGGATAATATAAAAAAATAAGTATCACAATATACCTTAACCAATGAATACGAGTCTGAAAATATACTTCCAATGAAATAATATAGACATAATTTGGTTATAAGTATTGAAAAAATACTCACGTTTTATAAGACACATTTTTTTTTATGTATCAAGGTAAGAGATTTGTCTAATAAGCTTGTTTATATGTGTCACGTACAAAATAAAGTAAATAAAAGTAGGCTTAATTGAATAATTCTAGTCATACATTCAGTTCCAGTGAACGTGTTATATTTAATTACAAAAGGGTCTAAATAATATTTATATTTGAGTTCTTATGAAAACAGTTTCGTACCGTCGTATATAATTAATATTAATAGTTTTTGATAATGTAACTTTTACGTATGTATTAAACGATTACTAACTAAGAAAAAAAAATACTGTATCTTAAAATAATAAGAATCTGATTGGAATTTTTGAACTTTTATAATTTAAATTTTATTAAGTAAGTTGTGGGTTTAGACAACATTATAATAAAATACGTATAAGCGAAAAAATTGTGTTCATAAGACTAATTAATGTATTGTTTTTTTTTTCTTTATAACAACGTGATTGGGATATTCAGTTATAGTTCACAAATTCGTTTCCAATGTATTATGGTCTATTGAGGAAGGTCATCTAATATTACGCTAAGATTATTTGGACCCAGCCGAGGAGCACAGGTTCGACTGACGAAAGGAGGTGTCTGGTTGTGTACTCAGTTTGCCTTCCTATTAGGACGGAGCCTGGTGACAACCTTGTCAGGCTGCCACAGAAGCGGTTCTCAGGAAGATAGCAGGACCGATTCCTGGCCGCTCCTACAATGCGGTGGATGGTACATCATGGAGCTTAATCCGTGCGAGTCGGATGTAGCCCACTCTCTTACCCGAAAGGGTAGGTATCCATAGGAATTTCCACACATAAAAAACAGTTTATTTGGACCCAATTCGTTACCGTAGAAAGTGTAGGTTTTATTAAATACTCGCAGTCCGGTGAAGCTGTTAAGACCTGTAGGGTCAATAGCGTAATCAGATCGAAAAAAATAATTAAATACTATATAGGTTTTAGCATTTGAGTTCATGTGATGTCAAATAACGAAGTGATTTCAAGATCTCAAGACCAACTGATGGAACACACCAATAGGTACTTGCCGACAAATTTTCAACTTGAGGGTGTTAACATTAGAATACGATGACACCATTCATCATACGTTTTTCTAAAGTTAGTTACCTAATGTTAGAATGTACTAATTTCATGATGCTCATAATGCGAGAACGCATACATAGTACTGGCAAGCGGTATGACTTGGTGTGGTTGTCGGTCCTCCAGGTAAAAATTAAATGTTAGTGAAACCAGGAAGCGCGAGACATAAGTTCTTATTTAATAAAAATCGGCAATATTGTATGCATCTTTTAACTTCAATATTCGATGCGTACATGTTCTACATTATTTATTTTACACTAAAACATAATATAGTTAATACTAATATATTTATTATTTAGATCGTTTGAGACTGATTCCAATAACGTATGTCTAAGATCTATCTTAAATACAGCCAAGATTAGGTCGAAATAAATATAGAAAGAAAAATCGGTGGTAACGACCTTGGCGGGCATCCAGCCCTAATAACGACATATTCAAACCTTCGATTGGGGAAGATTAATGTTTCCAGAATTTTCTACTATTTGATTCGCTTTTACTCCCATATATTACTGATGATATCTCGTATTAGGTGAAAGTCAGTAATGCCTACTCATTCATGTAGGTGTTTGATATATGTTATTTCAAGGGTGTAAGTAATATTACCTATTAGTACTTCAGACTTCATTCAATCTGTTGTAACGAGTGAAATGTTATACTGTTAAACCAATTGCATTGAAAAGATAATTAATCCAGGAAATTACAAAAAATAATAAATAACAACACGTGCGAAGTCGCAGCCATAGCGTGTGTTGTTTATAGCTATTAAGCGCGACTTCATCCTGCATATCCAAAGCGAAATACGCATTCCAAGTGCTACCTATATAAGAAAGCTTGTCATCGCAACATGATTGATTCCCATTGTCAAAGGCCTGTAAACGTATATATTTTCAAAATGTTCCGCCATTTAACGGTGTTTTCTGGGCATTTTGCTCCTGGCATCCTATCTGCCAACAATTTTGTAACAGTAAAGAAGAGAAATTTTCATAATTATAATTCATATATCTTACAAAAAAATATAATCGAGATTTAACCTCCTTTAACCAGCGAACAGTCAAGAGTAATCCTTCAAGACGTCGACGACCGGCGATGGACTCTTAATAATATTATAAATGCAAATGTGAATTTGTTTGTGTATTTTCACGTTTTCACATATACTTTATCAGGGTTAAAAAAGAGACTTAGGACCCCTTTAATCTAGAAGAAGGTTCTGATTCCGAGGAATGAGTCGATGCTATATTAAAGTGTGTGAAGCCACTGGCAAAAGCTTGTTTGATAAGTCGCCCTTGTTTTTAGGCTATACTGTGCTTACTGAGATATAGTATTGTCACTATGTCGTGGTAATATAAAAAATAATTTGATAAATAATTTTGTTTACGTTTGATAAACTTTGCTAAATGCGATTCATATCGAATCAAAGTTATGAAACAATTTCAGAGACATAAATTGAAGACTGATTAAAGATTAATATAATTAGCATACATTAAAGTTACACCAACTTTTAATGGGTGATTACGTTTCGCAAGGCAAGGATGATAAAATATAATACAAATCTTTTTTTTTCTCAAACTGACTACGCTATTGACCTAGCAGGGTCTTAACAGCTTCACCGGATTACCCCAATTCGTTTAAAACATGTATTACTGTATATTACAATTTATCACATTATTCACGATCGAACTCAGAATCACTACGTATTATAAACCAAAGTCGTCTGCCATGTCTATCTGTCTGTTCACAATAATCTCAAAAGCTACTGAACAGATTTTCATGCAGTTTTCACCAGTAGATAAAGTGATTCATGACGAAGGTTTGGATATATAATTTGTCAAAGTTTTATTTAATTATAAGGTCCTGATAACTTCTGCCGGGCATGCTAGTGAAAATATATCCTTTCTATTTATTTTGAGAAATTAACCTTCCCATTTTCCACAATTACCAATGCAATACAATTACAAATGTGTATGTATATATATACACAATCTAACAATGATAACATTTCTTTATGGAACGGAACTATCACCATTATTTTAATCTGATGGTATGGTGATATAAAATCATATTAATAGGTTTTTTAAACGTCCATCTAATACCTTTAAACGAGCAATCCTTTTATATTTTTATATTTGTATATATTCAGAATCTCGGAAACGGCGTCATCTATTTACGTGAAATTTAGTATGTAGGTAGTTTCGGGGACGATAAATCGATCTAGCTAGATTTTATTCATAGCAAACTTTTTTTAACTAAGATTTCAGGCAACGAAAAAATATAGCTATATGAAGGTAAATTTCGACTCCGCTGTCAAAACAAAAATAGCTCAG
Source organism: Antheraea mylitta (assembly GCA_014332785.1). Classification (NCBI taxonomy): domain Eukaryota; kingdom Metazoa; phylum Arthropoda; class Insecta; order Lepidoptera; family Saturniidae; genus Antheraea; species Antheraea mylitta. The sequence continues at coordinate 631,714 of JACEII010000011.1, forward strand.
GTGCAAAATGGTTGCTTCGAAAATCCATGTAACCCCAGTTCGAATCCAAGTGTTTTTTTTTTTCTGCATAAAGTGATAATTTTTAAGGCAAACCTAACAATTTATTTCAGTTTAAAAATGTTTTTTAAAGAACCGAGCTACGCTCGGTCGCCCAGGTACTTTTTAACTAAATTCAATACATATGAGTTAATCAAATTTGACTGCACGAATAGAGCAATCGTTTAAACTTTCATACGGTATACAATGTTTTTTTTTTTTTTATTGAAGCACGACAAAGTGACTGCACTATGCCTGATGGTAAGCATAGTACAATCCAAAAAACAGTGGCGAGCACCGAGAGATAGATTATCCATCATCGGTCGCCGCTGTCATGCCGGCCATAATGACGAAAGTCACTCGGTACTGGATATTCAAAGGCTGATCCCGAAACACGACGCGCAGAAGCGAGTCACTATGATGGGCTTTTTCGCCATGTACATGGTGGTAGCGACCCAGTCGGGCTGTAAAACCCTACAACCCCGCGATGTGTTGGAATCACACAAAAAAAAAATCATGCGTGGGTCACAAATGATTGTTCTAATGTAGGTATATCTTTCATCCGTCTGTGCACTTTGCACTACCAAATGATATGATTTTTAGTATGGAAACGGTTTAAGAGGCTTAATGGAAGTAACGTCTGGGGATCCCAAGTGCGTTGCCAGCCTGTATTTGGGGGTAAGGTAGGAGCGAAGGAGGGAGGCGACGGGAAGTAGTAGTACAATAGTGGTAGAGCCACGCTGAAGCCATTATTGGTTTCAATCCGAATGGGTCGGCTCGTCCGGGATAGCACCACCCTCTCACACTGACGTTAAGTAACAGTGCTTGCATTATTGCGTTTCGTTCAGTTAGTGAGAGCGCCGGAGCCCCACTTCCCCTCCCCTCTCCTCTTCTCTTCCTTCTCCTCTCCCTTTCTCTCCATTTCCCCAAACACAGGCTGGCAACACACTTGCGACTCCTCTGGGGTTGCTAGTGTCTATGGACGGCGGTGATCGCTTAACAACAGGTGATTCGCATGTTCGTTTGCCTCCTATATGATATAAAAAAATGGGTCTCCAGCGCTCTCACTGACCGAACGAAACGCAACAATACAAGCACTGTTACTTCAAGTTGGTTTTCTGTGAGGGTGGTGATACAACCCCGGGCGACTCGACCCATTAAATTCACAGAGAAACAATCAAAGCATTATTTTAATAATAATTCTATAATGCGATTATTACTAATACAATATTTATTTACCCTAATACGTATGTACATATATTTTCAATGTACAGACACTTAAAATTCAAAGTTATAATACTGTGTGTTTATAAAAGATAATAAATAACTCTATTTATATGTAGTTATAACTCTGACGTTATAACAAAACGTGTTCTCAATTGCGACTGCGGTATAAATAATCTCTTTTCGCAAGAGATAGATAAACCTATTTAAATGCTAATGTTTATCTACAAATCGTCTTTATGCGTACTTCGGTACAGTTTATCTGCTGATTATTGGAACTGGATGAAGGTTGACTAAATGGTAATTAAATAGAATGTGGATAAAAATAACCAAAATAGAAAACATGTTTTTTTTATATATCATATAGGAGGCTAACGAACATACGGGTCACCTGTTGCTAAGCGATCACCGCCGTCCATAGATAGACACTAGCAACCCCAGAGGAGGCGCACGTGCGTTGCCAGCCTGTGTTTGGGGGAATGGAAAGAAAGGGAGAGGAGTTAGAGGAGCGGGGAAGGGTGAGGAGAGGGAAGGGGAGGGGAAATGGGTCTCCGGCGCTCTCACTGTCCGAACGAAACGCAATAATGCATGCACTGTTACTTGACGTCGGTTTTCTGTGAGAGAGTTTGTGCTACCCCGGACGAGCCGACCCATTCATGCTGAAACAGATAAAATAGCTTCAGCGTGGCTCTACCACCTACCAAAATGTGTTAATGTGAATTAACTGTAACAAAGTAGCGTTGAATATAATTGAATTCAGAAAAATCTAGCAACAGAACTAAAAAAATAAAAAGTTTTTAATATTGGAACACATTACAGTTACAAGATAAATAAAATACACCCCCATTCTGCTACATGCTGCAGTACAACTGAGTGATTCTACTGCTCTGATTTTCAATAGAAAGCCATAGCAATGTACGGATGTACAGTAACATAACACAGTTTTTGTGACTTATATTTTTGTAATGTATCGTATTGTATCTAACATTCTTAGTTTACTTTGACACGTAATTACGGAACCGTCATATTTTTTTGTTAATTTTATTTGTCACCGAATGCCTAGTGCATATTATATTTTTAATATTTAATGGCCTAGGCAAAATATTGCAGCCTACTATATTCTTACAAGTATCAATTATACATTAAGTTATTTTATTTTTAATTCGTATATTATTTTAACAAAAGATATAAGTTATTATCTACCCACCTCCGGTGCCGCTCGACATATTCAAGAGGCGAGACAACATGACCAGAACATTGATACTACCGCCACAATATTGGAGATACGCATTGATACTAGCGCCAAGCGCCAACATATAAGAGACACATTAACTCTAGCGCCATTTTATTAAAGATACATAAATAAGAATGATTATTATTACATAGATTTCATTGAGACAAATAGGAATTGATATTATTGATTTATTACTTGCATAACATTAGTTTGATGATTACCATAATTATTGTGTTGCGTAAGTATCTTGCAGAATTGTTAGTTAATAGTAATTGCTTTGACTTCCATAGTTTGGTCTATAAGAGGCTAGATGTCGCTGCTCTACACACATAATTTTATGTCTAAACATATTTTAGATACATAAATAACAATGATTTTATATAGAATTGATATACGTAAATAATATTAATTTGTTCGTTAATTATTATTTTTGTGTTACTTAAAACATATTGCGTAATTATGAGTAAAGGGTAATTGCTTTGATTTATGTAGTCTTATAAATTTTATAGTTCGGCCTATAAAGGGCATGATGTCGGTGTTATCTACGTATTCCTATGTGAAAAGTATTGTAAGCCGTAACTCTGGCCAAATAAAGAGTGAAAGTAACTACGTAGTATTTATTTGCATGTCTGAACGCATCGACTATGTGTTATACACCTCTTAAAAAATATTAAAATCTGGTGAAGAAATACATCTATAATTAAAAAAATACTAATGTAAGTCGATTCAATGGTTTTCTAACTATAAGCACACAGACAAACAGAAAGGTAAATGTCATTTTTCACAATATGTAAAGTATGAAGATTAGAGCCTGTTTTTTTTTTATAATTAAATAATCTTGTCCTCACGTATATAATGTTTTGTTCAGCTCATTATTTTTACATACAGTATTTTGTTCAAAGGCTAAATTATATTTTTTCATTCATGTCAGACCTAAGATATTTACAGGAACCTTTTGCTTTCTAGCAATATAAATTCAGTAAAGATTTATTTCCAATAGCATAATCCCAATTTTTGAGAAAATCTTATACGAAGAATTTAGGTTAGATAGAAAAACCTTGTCGTATTTTAAAATAAATAGCAGACGTTTGCGTCAAGAAGTGTAAAACGCTAGAATAATCGTTTTTATTCTTTAAATATTTTATATGGTAAGATAACGAAAATATATTAATTATTATTATTCTTTGTATGACCTGTACGTTTGACCATACTCTAAGCTAAGATAAAAGATCTAAAGGAGGAGGGAGGATTAGGTATCAAGTGTAATTATTTGAAAGTGCTTTCAATTGAGCAGTCGTCAAAGACAAATGAAATCTGTAATCCTTGTGCCAATGAAGAACGAAGTGGGTATGAACCTTCGACATCACATCAGAAAGGACTAGCTGTACCAGAGATGTCGGACGCTGCCGCTTCTGAGGCTGCTAGTAATATTGAAGATCTATCAAAAGTTGAACACCAATCGGAGTAGTCCACTTGTCATGAAATATGGTATTGCGATTAAATAAACGTCAGTGCATATTCATCTAGCTGGTGTTTTTTTTTTTATATCATGAGAGGCAAATGAACAGGTGGGTCACTTGACGTTAAGAGATCACCACCGTCCATAGATACTTGCAGCAACAGGGTATTCACAAGTGCGTTGCCAGCCTGTGTTGGAAGAGGGGGAAGATGGGAAGAGGAGAGGGGGAAGGTGAGGAGAGGTGGTCCTACGGCGCCGTCGCTGACCGAACGAAACGCAACAATGCAAGCGCTGTTACTTCACGTCGATGTTTCTGTGGGTCGAGTGGTGCTACCCCGACCGAGCCGATCCATTCGTGCAGACACCAGTAATAGCTTCAGCGTGGCTCTACCACCTACAATTTTTCTTTTCAACAATCCCGTCCCATCCTCGTCTCCACTGTTGTGTATGACACGACAAGAGTGAAACAGCGTCTAGTTGAATATGCACTGACATTTATTACGAGAATTAATAGTGAACCCAATCACTGTACATATATAGCAATACATACCTAACAGTTATGTCATAATTTCATCACGTTGTTTTTCTTTATCTAAAATTCCGACTCCTTGTAGTATTTGAACCTAAGATCGATATAGTGCCCGAACACGATAATACTGAACTATCATAGTTTCAAAGATATATTACTAGTGCAGGCTTAGAGTACGCATAAGGAACGTAGAAAGAGTATATTGTTTTTAATGTTTATGTATATTAATTTAATTTATTAAATACTAGCTTCGGTCCGTGACTTCCTTCGCATGGAATAGCTACTTTGGGCTAACGCTAACACGCAGCGGAATCTCCCAAGGGCAAAAAACAAGACTTTAAAAGATTCTTCATTGGTGCTCCGCTCCTATTCCTCTTAACGTAATGATATATAAAAAAGAGAAATGAGTTATCTAACACCAAAAGATTTTGTTCAAATCGGACCAGTAGTACCTGAGATTACCTCCTACCACGTCACAAATACACAAACTTTACCTCTTTATAAAATTAGTGTCTGAAAGATTTTTTCAAATCGGATCAGTAGTACCTGAGATTACCTCCTACCACGACACAAATTCACAAACTTTACCTCTTTATAATATTAGTATAGATTAGGATAATTAAATATTAGAATAACGGACATATTTTGAAGACTTTTTGTATAATTGAATATTTCGCAATCGAACCTGAACAGATCTTGATAATAATGATAACGAAAGCACACGGATTCATCACAAAAAGCAATTTAAATTTTCATTCAACAGAATAACTGCCGACAATCGTCGCAGCGGAAATTGAAGTAAGAACCCAGATTTTATTCAAAAGAATAGTTAATATTTGGCCCTGTTTGCATTACAGCGGTATTTGTATTGTAATCATAAAATATGAATATTGGTCGATATTAGTGTACGTAAAATTTGTTCTTGAATTAATTATTGTCAACTATTGATTTTTAATTGTTTCGTCTGTTTATTTGATCACAATTGTCGTGTAAAGTATTTAAAAAGTAGACGCGTACCTATCATTACACGATAGAAGTGAAAACTTGTATGCAAAAGTGTGTAATAAACCAGAAATACTACGCTGCTACACTGCTAACATACATAATATCCTGATTCTATTATAATAACTAATAATAAAAAAAAAAACTATTAGAACAATGATACGATGTCGGAAGGTGCGTGATGACGATTAGAGCCGAGTGAACCCGATACAGCATCACCAATACGAGAGTGACGGTTCATTGTCATTCACAATCTCAATTAATATTATTATGGGAATCTAAAATTTGTATTTATTCATCCACAAATTGTATCGTTGCATAAATATAATAAATATTGCAAATCTAACGTGTCTGTACTTTCTCTCGATTTTCGTGAAAACAATTGTTGGACGTGTCTAAAAATAAGTAATAAAATACGTTTCAATCATTTTTGGAAATGTCTGCCTGTCTCTCTGTTTGTATTAACACGCATCACTACTAAAGTATTGATTTCCCAAAAAAAACATACACAAGAAAATCATAAAGCATATCATCGAGAGTAACTTAGTCTTTGTTTCATTAAAATCAGTCCACTTTATCAAAAGTTATTGTAATTTGATTGATTGCTCGAGCTAAGTACGAGAGAAGAGTAGTAATCTATACTAATATGATAAAGCTGGAGGATTTGTTTGTTTGCTTAAACGCGCTATTCTAAAGAATAACTAGTCCGATTTAAAAAAAATCTTTCATTGTTAGATAACTGTTTTATCAAGGGAGTCTATAGACCATATATCATCATCATTACCCTTATCCCACATAATCGGCACAACATGTTTTCTTTTTCCATTCTCTCCTGTCAAATGTCATCTTAGTATTCACACCTTTTACGGACATATCATTTTTCACATAGTCTATCTATACCGTTTTTTTCTATAGACCATATATCATCACGCTAAAACCGATAGGAGAAAGCACTAATGAAGAATATTTCAAAATCGGGGTAAATTTCCTCTTAGAAATTTCCGCTGCATATTAGCGTTAGCCCAAAATAACTATTCCACGCGGACGAAGTCTTAAGCAGAAGCTAGTATAAAATATGTCTGTGTGAATTTTTAAATGGCCTTATTTATTTTATAATTTCTGTATATGTTCTTTTGTTATTTGTAAGATCACCTTTTATTTTTAAAATATAATACGCATTTATATAGTCATCTATTCCCTTGTACCTACAAAATTTTACAATGATTGTTAAAGTTGTAAAAACCACCAACCTCCTTGCTTACGGAAACCACGGATCTTGTCACATGCTGTTTATTAAGCAACTACAATTATATTTCTGTTATACCATTCTTGGATATTATGCTTATCTTACAAAAGGCGTTCGCAAAAATAATATAAGAAATCCATTTTTACGTTTTGAATTCAAAATTATGTAAAATATTAGATTGCATTGAAGCGAATTAATTGTTTATAAATAATAACATTGGTTACTAACACGAAAGAGATGATTCTTAATTTTAGTTTGTGGTGACCATTGATATAGTTATAAACTTTTCTAAAATGCTTTGCTCTTTTCAGAATATCACAGTTCGTTTTACGCATGCGCTATAAGAGAAAGTTCTTCAGATAGACCAGTTTATTCTGAAACCCGCTTGAAAGCGGTCCTGACCTCGCTGTTTCATACGGGACTATTTCGCAGTTACTAGCACCGTTTCTATTATAACTTTGTATTGTAAATTTAAGTGTATCGCTTATATATAAAAAGTAGTTGTGATTTCGTCTATATGAATAACTTAAAGTGAATTTATTTAGTGTATCAGATAAAGAGTGTATAATAATTGATTTATAAAATAATTAATTTCAAGTGTTTCTGCATTTAAACGAATATTTAGTAAAAACTCTTGAGTTTTAATATTGTATCTCAGAGGGTAAGTTTCTTTAGACAAAGTTTAGTTAAAATATACATAGATTACTTTGGGATTGGCTGTTTGGAAGTCTCATTAATATAACAAATATGTAATTAAAAATAATTTAACTTATATTAGAATAATAAAATAAACGTATTATTTTTAATTTTCACAAATACATTTGGACTTCACCTGATGTTCTATTTCTTTGCTATTAAATAGATGTACTTTCTTTTGTCTCTTATCAATAGTATATCCTTACTTTTATTAAAGCTTTCATTTAATACAACCACGTAAAAGTTGCTAAAATCAAAAGGGGAGTTCAATGTAAATAAATAATATTTTTATATCTAGATACTACACTGCTAAATAATGAAATTTTAAGCCCTTTTTTCTTAATTTAAAATTAAACGTTATAAAATTATCCTAATAATTTTCAATTATATTTTACTAAAATAATCAACAATATAATATTAATTCAAAATAATAATAATAAATATATTAATATGTCTGTTTGAAATGTTGTACAATTAACTTCTACGATAGGACTACGCCCGCACTTTAAAGAAGATAGAGAGAGTTCTATCTTTATAGTGTATCATTACAACTATTTCAATTATTATATGTTGTTAGACTTATAGGTATTTACTCTTTTATATTAATCGGTAGGATAATATGCTTGGTGAATACGTGTTTTGATATTAGGTACTCCAAAATATACTATACAAGCTAAACTATACACTATTATTTATTTATACTTCATTTATTTATTTAATACTTCATTTATTTATTTAATACTTCATTTATTTA
>JACEII010000011.1:658873-708625 GCA_014332785.1 Antheraea mylitta
GTTATCAAAGGAAACACAGCTATGTGCGTGTACGCGTGTACCGATCTGAACCGCGGCGCTATCGTCACTGAATTAAATTTTCCATATTCTCTAAATTACGACACAATACCCCGCAATAGGAACTAAATTCAAAGCAAATCACGTTAAAACCCTATTTATTTGTAGCAATTGGGACATTACCTAAAATTTTATTTGCGCTGTGAAATTAGTTTGAAAAGTGCCTGCAAACCGACCGAGTTCACTTAATTTAACTAATTGAATACGTACCATGTCAGAGCGCAAAAAGTTTGACCAAAAAAACGAACCATTTTAGCCGTTCTACCCTAACAGTGCTTCTCTAATTAAGTGACTGGATTTAAAAACGAAAACTGTGAGCTCACGTTAAAAATTCCGAACGGTAGTAATTAAGCCTATTAATTTATCAACTGTAGGGAACGTGATAATTTGAGTTTTATAATAGTAAAGTTGTAGATCATCATGCAGCTATATATATTTAAGTACACGTAGTGAGCTTCATATCTTATTTTTTTAAAATAATAAAAAATTATTTATATAAATATATATGTAGGATTAATTGGTAAAATGGAACGTAACATCTAAGCGGATGTTTTAGTACTCTGTGGTATATTGTTGTCTAAGATGGCGATTTGCATTGTGTTGAGTAATGAGACGAGACGTGTTTAAAATTAAGAGTAAAGTGGTGTAGACATTTGTGTGTAAATAAAGTGCGAAAATACTTGTTTGGATTTTATTGGATCCCACATATATATATCAGGAAGCAAACGAACAGGTGCGTTACCTGATGTCAAGTGATCACCACCCTCCATAGATACTTTCAACACCAGGGGAGTCGCAAGTGCGTTGTCAGTCGGAGTTGAGGAAGGAGGGGAGGAAGGGAAGAGGAGAGGTGGGCTTCCGGCGCTCTCAATATCCGAACGAAACGTAACAATGCGAGCACTGTTACTTCACATCGGTTTTCTGTGAGTGGGTGGTACGACCCCGGACGAGCCGAGCAATTAATGCTCAAGCCAGTAGCCAGCCAGCTTCATCGTGTCTCTGCCACCTTCTAACCTTTGTTTTTAATTAAGTAACATCTTAAAAACTTTAAAAAATATGGCATCGCAAATCAATTATTTTTAAAGCTCAGATATCATATTTTTATATACTAGCTAACCGACTCTGCTTCGCACAGGATTACTAACGAAAATCATGAGACCAACCCTTTACAGTACGACCATGTTAGTTAAATTGCAACCGAAAGACTTAACATCAACCTGTCACTATTTTTGAAGATCTCCATGCTGTATTTAATTTTTCTCCACTGTTTTTGTTATATGAAGATTTCATAACCCAAAATTGTCACGTTTCTTTAACACACAACAAAAAAAAACAAGCATGTGCATCCGTTCATGCGCATGTGTACATTCGGTGTTTAACGCTATTTATATACAGCGCGACTGGTTATTCGCCAGCAATATTTTTACAGGATAATCACTAATTGATTCTCGTTCTAAAACAATTAAAAAATAGGTGCTTCATGTTTGACCTAATTATCCAGACAGAAACAAAACTGATGAACATTCAACATCAGGTGGTTTACGCAAAATCGAACCGGTGAAATAATAAGGAAAACAATTAATCACACCGTGCCGAGCAATCCCGTCCGCGTCTCATACCTCAACCCGAGCTCCGCTTCCCTTTATTCGACCGTGCACCATTCCGACGATAAGCTGTTGCGTAATGGTTAACCTTGAAAAGAGTCCCTTTAATTTTGTTCATTGAACATAGATGTGATTTTTTTATGTTTAAAAGTATCGTTTCCGTACTTTAAAAAGTTTTAGATTAAGCTTTAAGAGAGCCTCTCTTTGTTATTTATCAGTGTTTGTTTTGATAATATTATTTTATATGTTAAATGTAACCATAAATTACCAAAGGATTGAATGGTGTTAAACTTTAAACAGTTACCTAGTATAGATTCTAAATTTGAAATTGCTTTTTTCTAATGTAGAACAAGGAAATGACTCTGCTTATAGTGTAATTTGAAAAAAACTACGTCCACTGACAGTCCTATAATCGATCGGGAAGATTCTCTGTAGATGGTTATGATAATAGCGAAACAACAAACTAAAAGAGGATCAAAATGCCGCCACTTAGCGGTAACGATTCAGAGGAGTAAGAAACCCTACCACTTTCCTTCAAGTAATAAATATTGGTTATGCTAAAGTTGTCACAGGTCATTCAGTCGTCACATTATTTATTTAAAACAGGTTGTTTACATTTAGACAACCAAGAACAGACTACGCTGAATATACTTTTGCGGTAACAACATTCCCAACAAAAAGTTTCCTATCTTAAAGATATTAGCTTACTTTTATCATTTTCCTAAAGCAATTTATTAACTCTAAGTATTTATCGACTATATTGGTGTTGAAAATTACTAATACTTTGCGATTAGTTTAAAATAATACTAAAATAAGGCATATAAAATAAAAACACTAATCTATCCTTTCAATGAAAAACGTGTAGACTTTTTTAAATCTTTTTTTTGGCAACTAATCTTTCAGATTATTACTGCCATCGTCGTGTAGTTAATAATATTACAAGCGTCATGTGATTATTTCAATATTCTAACAAGATAGTGGCTCTCTTGTTAGACCTTCCAGGGAGTTTTTGTGGCATCTCAGAATTTAATGCTCCGTGGTATTATTTTCCATTCACTTCACTTATGCACAATAAACTAACTATATTACGTAAAACACCACTAAATTTACAAAATATAGAGTCAAATAACACAAGATTATGAATAAAATATAAAATCTACTTACATGACAGACTAAAATCCCGCCAAAAACTCTGTGTAGACGCTATTTTTACTTACAACGCATTTAGCAATTACTAGATATAAATCAATTAGAAATAATAATAGTATTGTTGATATTTATTCCTGTCATTTGTAACAAACAAAAAATCATTAATATATTGAAGAATTTAATATTTTGAGCATGTTATGTGTTCAAATATTAACGGTATAATTAATATTATTGTTTGATATTCACTTATCTATCAATGAATAGGAAAAAAATGGTTAAACTGAAGAAAAATATTCGGTAATAAAAATTGGCATCCATCATCACTTTAGATAAATTACTTTTGAAGCGAATGATAAATGAGCGAGGCTGAGAAAAATTTTACATTACATTAAACTCTTTTTGCGTTTCAGACTTAAAATTTCGACTACTGATGAGATTTTAATCTTTTCTTTATCTTCTTTAACGTATCGGTATAATAATCTTGTTGCTTATTAAATATTGTAGCGATAGGCTAAAATTGATCTATACATTAATATCCAAAAACAAAACAGTTCATACCTCTATTTACACTGTTTGTTAACCAAATTTTCTTTTTTTTATTTGATAAGTATTTAGACTTATTAACAACTAGCTGTTACTCGCGGGTTCGCACGCTTTTTTATAATACATTAAATAAATGCAAAATTGTGATTTGACGTGTAAATTACAGAAATATTCTTTCAAAAATATCTGTAGTCTAAATCCTTTCTTGATAAACGGTAGCTCTTGAGATTAGCATGTTCAACCATACAAACAAACAAACTCTTTAGCTTTATATATTAGTATAGATATAAATAATTTATAATTTTTGTTTCTTACTATTGACAAATCTAAATCTTTACCTTATACTTTAGGATCTGTATGTCTAATAATCTACAAATTTTAGGCAAAAATCTTAACAATATTCAAACTTAAAATACTAATGAATTATAATCAAATTGAGACCTCTTAACGACCTCGTAACACAAATTTTAATAAACAAATTACAGATTTCGTTATGTGGGTTGTCCTGTATGTATAATAATGTATTATGTCCTGAATTCCAGTGTCCTCATTTCAGCGCGAATGTTTATTTAATGTGTTGTGTTACATACCTACTTAGTGTAGATAGTCCCTTTAATGTTGAATTATTTACTATTTACATATAGAACTATATAATTACAACGTTGTTTGCGCGATAAATATGACAGTTGGCACACTTTAATTATTTCTAGAGAGTTTTTGGCGGGATTTCAGTCTGCTGTGTAGTTGGATTTTATATTTTATTCATAATCTTATGTTATTTAACTCTACACTGTGTAAATTTGGTGGTGTTTTACGTAATATAGTTAGTTTATTGTGCATAAGTGAAGTGAATGGAAAATAATACCACGTAGCATAAAATTCTGAGATGCCACAAACATTCCCAGGAAGGTTCTTCCAAGGGATCCACCGTCTTGTTAGAATATTGATTTACACGATGCTTAATATTGAAATGATCGCACGACGCTTGTGATATTATTTACTACGTGACAATGGCAGTAATAATCGGAAAGATTGATTGCCAAAAATAAAGTAAAAAAAAATTCTAGATAAAGATTATTACCATTGATTTTACTATAATTCACGACCAGATGCTACTCAGTTACATTTTTAGCTTACTGTTTTATATCTATCGTGAAACAAATAGCGGATATTTGCTAACATATTATAGTTAATACTCGCGACTTTACCTAGGTCGCTTATTATCCTAGGACACACTTTGCTAAACGCGTAGTGGTTAAAGAAGTCGTAGTCTCATAAAACTTTATATATATTTTTTAATATCATATAGGAGCCAAACGAACAAGCGGGTCATCTGTTGTTAAACGATCACCGCCGTCCATAGACACTAGCAACACCAGGGGAGTCGCAAGTGCGTTGCCAGCCTGTGTTTGTGGGGAATGGAGAGAAAGGGAGAAGGGTTAGAGGAGAGGGGAGAGGAAGGAAGCTGGTTGCCGGCGCTCTAATTGACCGAACGAAACGCAATGCAAGCACAATTACTTCACGTCGGATTTCTATGAGAGGGTGGTACTGCCTCGGTCGAGCCGACCCACTCACGTTGAAACCAATAAATACCTTCAGAATGGCTTTACCACTCGTACTCGTGCCACTCGTAAATAAAACTATTGTGTTAACCTTTCTAAAGGTAAAGATTAAGAGTCTAGGAATTGAATAAAAAAAATATATGATCGAAATCTATCTAGTAAGCTTTATGTAATACGCACTAAACCATAGATCTCCGTAATTATATTTATATGGATTTTGGATATATAATAAGCCATAACAGTATAGATCATATCATATACATAGTGAGTTTACCCGATTAGGCCTCCCACGGCAGCGGCTCAAGCCTAGGTTCGATCCCTCGGTAGGGAGCCCTTGAGTGCGTTGCTTGGGCGATACGGTGACACACAAATATACATCACCACTACAACACTACACGTTCACCCCCACACACGTGCACGCCTACACGCTTACACATGAAAGTGGAAGGGTTTACTTTTTTCCCCCTGTCGAACTGAAAAACTCTCAATTTTCCGATAATAAATATATGGAGGAGTTGTTGAGGCGTGTATGCTTGGTACACATATACGTTTCAACAACTCATACATATATGAATAGTTAGCTAGGTTAGCTAAGATAGGTCGCGATTTTGCATGCAATAGGCAACAGCCAAGCCGAGGTGTGCCGTGCACCCTTGAGCTGGTTGCCAAACTAAAATCGGCTGAGTGCCTTAAGCGCTCGCCTTAGTAGTCCCGTGAAGCTGTTAAGACCTTGCTAGGTCAATAGTGTAATCATTTCGAAAAAAAAAAACATAGTGAGTTTATATTCAGAAAGCCTGTGAGTATTGTCTGTAGGAACGAATCATGTATTAACATAAATACACGTACTAATTGAGGCGTTCGTTGATAATTATTTTGTTTCATTCAAGTTTACTTTGAAAACAATGCTAATTATTTCCTCTTCGCTATTCTTTCACTGTATGGAATTAATTGTTACAAAATATTGTAAATCACGCAACTTGAAAGTAATTCAAATTTTGTACTATACGTTTTTTTTCTTATTATGTCAATATTATGTTACTAATATACCGTTTATAAATAAAATGATATAGGTCTGCAATTGTGCAAGCATATGTAAAAACCACGGGATAGATTTTGATCTAAATTTATTAGTTTTACTTCTAAACAACATACCTCATCCTAGGTCAATGTCTAAAAAAAAACAATTATGACGATATCTTTATTTAATATGAAGTTATTAAGCAATAAAAAAATCCTATTTTGATAAGTAATACGAGTTCACGAAAGTGGGTTTTCTTGCCGTGGAAAAGAGGTGCATACGATATTGTAATTTAATTTTTCCTTTGAACATCAAGTACATTGTTACGACAATAAATAGCGTACAGAATATTTTATTAGCTAGACTTATTAAGGAATTACGTACAAAAGAGATGGCACACGGTTAATATACAAAAATATATTAACATGGCATATATATATACTGGGTGACTGGTTACTCGTTAGCAATATTTTTACAGGGTACTCAGCACTTGAAAATTATTCTAAATCAAATAAAAGATAGATGCTTCTCTTCTCGTTTATGGTAAACCACAGAGTCAATGACTATTAGATATAGTAAAAGTGAAGCCAACCAACTAACAAAGGATAATTTTTCGAAGCTTGAACAAAGAAGAAGGTTTTATTTTTCGTTTTATTATCGAAGTTTATAAACTACAGGACGCTGCTCGCAGGTTTTGTCACTGGTCATTCAACATAGGTTTATTTAATTTTTTACTCATACTTTTGAGAGTCTTCGAACAAACTTTAACTTAGGTTCTCTTAGTTGTTTATTAATATTTGTTTTGATATTATTATTTTATATGTTAAATGTGACTATGAATTATCACACGAATAAAGATTGTTACTCTTTAAACAGTAGCTACTATCGAGAGTTAGTATTCTTCTAAGCTGTAGTCCGATGAAGCTGTGAAGGCCTGCAAGGTCAATAGCGTAGTCAGTTTGAGAAAAAAAAAACTTCTAAGCTTAAAGTTTTACCATTTTTACCTATATCGCCATATAATATCAGGTGTGATTTTATAAAGTTTAAAATGTATGCATTACAAATAAATATCTTTTACTGTTTTATCAATTTTATCTATAATTTGTCAAATACAGAGACTGTACAAATTATCTAGGTTATGTCCAGAATAGAGTGATTTATTGAAGTGCAAAATACTGTATTTATTATTTAAATGGTGAGTGTATAGGCAGTGACCGGATAGAAATGCGAATATACTTGATTCCGTGCATTAACGAAATACATCAGTTTATTTGCAAATTAGTTAGGTAATGTGGCCTTTAACGGCCATCGGGTTTTAGCAGTAACATTTATAAAAAGGTACGAACAAAAATAGCATAAAAAGATTTCAGAACTAAATAAAGATCCTATTTCACAAGAGTTTATGTATGTCGGTGCCTACCCATACTAATTGCGTCATTCGATTGCCGTGTCGGCGTCTACAACTACCCGCACTAGTTGCGTCATCCGGTCACGCCTCTTTCCCTAATACTCGCCTTCATCATAAAAGGTGCGGAGCGGATGTCCCCGCGCGCCGCGCACACAACGCCCTCGTCAGGCGAGGCAGGCGCCCAGGGCGTCTGCACCCGCCGCCCGCCGTCCGCCTCCACCTCTCATGTCCGTGGAGGCCTTCCCGGACCTGCCGGGCGCTTCCCGCGCCCCGGTAGCGCCCGCAACTACACCGCGTTCGCCACCCTCTGTGCCGCGCGCGGCCCAACCCGGGCGGGCCCCTATGGCCCCCTGGGCTCCCAGACCTCAGCCTCAGGCCTCTTCAAGGCCTCTGGCGCCGCCACCTAAGGCGACCCAGGCTCCTTCATCTTCTTCTCTCGAGGAGAAGTTTGATTGGATGGAGCAACTTCTTATAGAGCACGACATGCAGGAGGTGCTCGCCTTTTACGCCCTGGTAGAAGAGAACCCCCGCGGGGTACAACTCATTAATGCTCTAGCGCGCTTTCCGGCTATCGAAGCCACCATACAGCGCCTCGTCCGTTCACAATCGCCCAAATACTAGTTTTTAAATTCCCGGGAATGAATAAAGTAAAACCTCGCGGTCTTTGCCTCTCGTTTTTTAACGCGAGATCCCTTCGGACACAGCGCGATCTAGTAGCTGACTTTTTACGCGACAGACAGATTGACGTTTTCCTCATCCAGGAAACGATGTTAAAACCGAGTATGCGAAATCCGAGAATCGCGAACTACTGTATCGTTAGAAATGACCGTGTCGCCCGCGGGGGCGGCACGTTAATTTACTTTAGGCGTTCGCTTTATTGCATGCCGTTAGATCCGCCCGCGCTCACTCAGATGGAAGCGTCAGTATGCCGCGTCGCCATGACGGGCCACTCTGATATTATTCTTGTCTCCGCGTACCAACCGCCAAATAAAGCATTGCTCGAATCCGATCTGCAGGCGCTATTTAATTTAGGTAATTCGGTTATTATAGCGGGGGACCTCAACTGCGGGAACGTCATCTGGAATAGTCCGCGTACCTCTCGCAACGGGAGGATACTCGACGAACTAGGTGAGGCTCTCGCATTTGACGTCATAGCCCCTCCGGAACCCACACACTATCAAGATAACTGCCGACCGTCAGTTTTAGACGTAGCTTTATTAAAAAATGTCGCGCTTCCTGTACGACTCATATCAGTCATACACGAACTCGACTCGGACCATCGCCCGGTTTTATTACAGTTAGGACACAACTCTGACTTTAGTCCGACGCCGATCAGAGTGGCCGATTACGCGAAACTTAGAGAGTATTTTAAAAATAGTCCGTCGCCTAACAGCTTAGACAGTATTCCGGACGTGTTGGTGTCCAAAGCCGACGCGGATTCGGCCATCGATTCCCTGGTCGATTATCTCCAGACCGCCGTCAGGGAGACCTCGAAAGAGGTACAAGCGGCGAACGAACGCCGTTTTATACTCCCTGATGACGCGAGAGCATTGATCACGGAAAAGAACGCCGCGACTCGTGCTCACGACGCTTACCCGACCGCTGAGAACCGCGAACGCTTACGTGTCTTACGTAAAGCAGTCAAATCTCGTATCTCTGAGATCCGGGGTGACAGGTGGGACAGGTTTCTGGAGGATCTCCAGCCGTCTCACCTGGCATTCTGGGCTCTCACGCGAAAGTTCAAGTCCGATACGGTCATCCCAATGCCTCCTCTAGATAGAGGCCCCGGTTTGCCTCCCGCGTTCGATAACTCTGATAAAGCAGAATGTCTCGCCGCGAGCTTAGAGAAACAGTGTTCGCCAAACACTGATAATACTGACCCTTCCATCATAGAGTCCATCGATACAGCCGTAGAGCATGCACTCGCGTCTCCGCCGGCGGATACCTTAACCCCGATAACGTTCGACGAAGTCTCGGCTGCCATCAAGCGTCTCAAGCCTAGGAAGTCCCCAGGTCCCGATGGGATCAGGAACGAGGTTCTGAAGCTCCTTCCTGACCGCATCATAGCTCTATTGGTCTGCATCTTCAATGCGGCCATGTCCCAGGGTCATTTTCCAGCCGTCTGGAAGAGGGCCGTAGTGATAGGGATTCACAAGCCCGGCAAGAAAGCTACGCTTCCCGATAGCTATCGTCCGATTAGTTTGCTTGATACACTAGGGAAACTTTACGAGCGGCTCCTTCTGAACCGTCTCCAGGTCACGATTAACGTTCAAAATTTAATTCCACCCGAGCAGTTTGGATTTCGCGCCAAACACTCTTGTCCGGATCAAGTGCTCCGCCTCACGGAGTACATATTCGCTAATTTCAATAAAGATCCGCATCCGGCGCCGGATCCGCCCGTGGGAAACACTAATCCGAAACGTACAATAGCTGTCTTTTTCGATGTCGCGAAGGCCTTCGATAAGGTCTGGCACAAAGGGCTTATATTCAAGCTAAATCAAGCCGGCATACCCGATAGGTTAGTTCATATCCTCCGCGATTATCTAGCCAATAGAACCTTCCGTTTTAGAGTAGACGGCGAACTTTCATCGCCCCGTCCGATACGCTCAGGAGTGCCGCAAGGTTTTATTCTCGCGCCCACCCTCTTCAACCTGTTCATCAGCGACCTACCTAAGCTCCCGGGAGTCGAGGTAGGTTGTTATGCTGATGACACAGTCATCTACGCCTCTGGCTGGCAGCCGAAAATTCTCAGGAATCGCATCGAAAAAGCCGTTAGCACACTCGGTGATTGGTTTCTTCGATGGCGAATAGGAATTAACCCCGATAAGAGTGCCGCGATACTCTTCGACCCTAGATATCGCGATAATAAGTTAAAGCCCATAAGGCTATACGATTCCGAGATACCTTGGACCACCGAGGTCAAGTATCTCGGCGTCACCTTAGATAATCATTTAACATTCGAGCCACACATTAAGAGAGTGCGAGACAAAGCCGCTATGGTCTTGGGTCGCCTCCATTATTTACTCTGCCAGAAGAGCAAACTGTCCCTCAGACATAAGCTCACAATATATAAAGTTTGTATTCGTCCGGTAATGACGTATAGTTGTTCGGTTTTCACCCACGCGAATAATCTCGATAATCTTCAGAAACTGCAGACCCGGGTTCTGCGTAAAATCACCGGTGCTCCTTGGTACGTCCGGAAGGCGGATCTCCACAGGGACCTGGAGATGCCGTCCATCTGGGCGTATATTAAATCACTCACTACTAGCCATTTCGAGCGAGCCGCGATTCATCCCAGTCCGTTAATGGTATCCGCCACTACTTACGAACCCGTGCCCAACGCTGGGCGTTATAAAAGACGTCCGCGACACATTTTTACCGACCCTCCCGACGATATCACGTCAGCGAACGATCAGTACCAGCCTGTCCCACGTAATATAGCGTGCTCACGCCCACGCCCGCGTAACCACAGATCGCGCCGCCGCGGTTTGGGGGTTAACTTCGCTCCCGCACACTCGATTAGGCCTTCCACGGCAGCGGCTCAAGCCTAGGTTCGATCCCTCGGCAGGGAGCCCTTGAGTACGTTGCTTGCGCGATACGGTGACACACCCATACATCACTGCTACAACACTACACGATCACCTCCACACACGTGCACGCCTACACGCTACACATCTTTGTGGAAGGGTTATTTTGTGAAAGATTTTTTCCCTTATCGAACTGAAAAAACTCTCCTAATTTTCCGATAAAAATATATATGGAGGAGTTGTTGAGGCGGATATGCTGGTACTCATATACGTTTCCACAACTCAAACATATATGAATAGTTAGCTAGGTTAGCTAAGTTAGGTCGCGATTTTTGCATGCAACGGGTAACGGCCAAGCCGAGGTGTGCCGTGCACCCTTGAGCTAGTTACCATTATAAAATCGGCTGAGTGCCTTAAGCGCTCGCCTTAGTTGTCCGGTGAAGCTGTTAAGACCTTGCTAGGTCAATAGCGTAGTCAGTTCGAGAAAAAAAAAAAAAAAAAGGTGCGGAGCGACCGGCGTTAAGTTGGTCTTGGCTCTGGTGACACGCGGTACAACGTACGTTGCAAGTCGTTTAACCTAGACTCTGGATAATTAATTTGTGCAAACGAATTAGTTATTTTATATTGAGATATCACGATATTATTATAATGGGGTGATAGACTGGATTAATATTATTATTTTATGAGTTAATGTTTTGTAAAAATAAGTAACGTGAAAAGATAAACTAGATCGAGTTTCTTGCCGGTTCTTTTCGATGACTGGATAGTTTCCGAACCGGTGGTAGTTGACTTTAATAAATAGAATAAAAGATATTTGATTTTGAATGAGTTATTATAGTGAGCGGTTTAATGAGATAATTATGACGATAACATTATAGTGGGTGGTTCAGTGAGCATATTATTATATTTTTCCGCCGGCCTACGCCGACATGTATGTATTCATATTAAACCTTGTGTTCTGGTTAAAGCGATGTCGCCCAATTATTTTCATTTTAATTTCATGGTCATTAAAAAAAGCGACGTTAACAATAATTTCATATTACTTTTGGCACGTACTTAAAATTTAAAAGTATTTTTACTATAAAAATGAGGTAAAACATATTAGTATCAAAAATTTAAATATTTTACTTCATTCTTTGGAGTCCTAAACTATAAATTGTATTATAAAATTTATCTGTTTTCTTTTTAATAATAATTCGCTTTTTAACAATAATTCGCTCATCATAATAAACCCAAGAAGACATATAAACTAAGATTTTAATTAGGGATTACGAGTTTCCATACTTACATAATTAGAATTACCAATTATTTTAACCGCTAATCCCGTAAACCGCCCAAAAACAGTACACGACCGTAATGGCCACAATTACTGTTAATAAAACTAAAGTGGACGTCGTTCGGGTAAACTCGTTCGAAATAGGCTTTGAGCGTTGGCAGCTGGCAATTAGTGTGTACTTGTGTTCCTGTGAAACGAAAACCGCAACACAAATATGGTAGCCCCGAACAGAATGTGCAATTGGTATGTACGCTAAGCTAACATTGCAAGTTGTAACAATACATTTTCAGAGCTATATAACTTTAGTTATTTGGAAGTCCGCTATCTGTATCTATTTCACTAGCTTTGCCCGTAACCCTGCAATGGAAATTATATAATTAATCACCTTGTACCAATTTTGCACAGGTAATTCACTTACTAAGCCTTAACTAAGTTTAGAATTTTCATTCAAATATTTGTACTACAAATCCCTATAAGATTCATTTTTCAATTTAGTAGAAAGTTGTGTGGTCTACTAATAAAATTTATTATAGTTAGTATCTCAAATATATACCTACATTTATATAATACAATTAAATAACAGGTAAAATTCGTATCATTTTTTTCCCGAACTGATCACTGTTGACCTGGAAAGGTCTTTACAGCTTCACCGAACTATTTATATTCGTATCACCTACAATTTTTTTATATATATACATACAGTACCCGGACGACCGAGCCTAACTCAGTTTTTTGTTAAAACATTTATAAATTAAAATAAACTGTTAGGTTTTCCTCACAAAACTAGCATTTTTTTAATAAAATTATATCCATATATTAATACGTGAAGCCAAAAAATTGTGCCCTTTTTTAACCGATCTCCGTGAATGGATGAACTTGAAATTTCATATATATGGCGGAGAAGTGCAGAAAGCTATTTATTTTATATAAAATGCTTTAGAAGTACATTAAATTAATTAAAATATGGATTACTCACACTACTGCTTGAATTTCACACAACATATACACACATGTAAATAAAAAAGACATTTGACAGCCGTCAGTAACGAAATTCAAAAAAGGTTGCGAAGGAGGTTGCTGTTCTCGATTGTATGTATTTTTTACTCTTATGTTCCAATTACCCTTTTTCATCCTATATCCAATAATGATATTATAACATATATCAATTATTATAATATTTATAACACGACTTATCTTCCATACCTTACATGCTCTTTGTATTTAACTGGGCAATTGCAGGTTAATTTTACAGTGATATAATAATTTTAACATGAATGACGTTGCATGCTTTATATGTCCTTAGAAATCGATTGGTCAAATTGTAGGTTAATTTTACAATAATATACTATGTAAATTCATAATATATATACACATTAATAATTAATTGATAAACAATTTATTTTTAGTACATTTATGGAACCAGTGAAATTATTAATAATATTTCATGTCATTTGACTTCATGTTGTCATAAGAGTTTACCGCCTCTTTTTTGTTTCAAATTTATACTTAATTTCAATTTTCATTTACACATAGTTTTTTATGTTTATATAATTAAAGATCATGGCAAATGGCAAATAACTGAGTAATCATGATGAAAACCTTTGATTATAGAAGTATACCCTTTAACAAAAGAACCCTAATTAAGTTCAAACTTTAAAATATAAATAAATATATTATTATATATGTATCATATATAATAATATATATCATCAGGGAATAATTTGAAGATTCTTACAAAAATCACCGCATAACAGAATCTTTAATGTACCAAACATGTTTTGATTGTCACGAAGACCTTTCAACGTTCTGACCAGTGCCTCCAATCACCCTTATGAGCCAACGTGCATTCGTTCCAAACGATCAATTTGCACACCTTTAAAATCTTTGTCATTGTGCTGTTTTTACTGAAGTTGCAAGCTGGTGTGCGTGTTCTAAGGAAATTTAAGGCCGAATGTGCAGTTTGTCCGCCCTCTAATAAACTCGCTGCTATTTTCAGCGTAGACAATACTAAAACAACTTAATGGATCCCTCCATGATCTTCTCCTGCTATTCGCCAAAAGGCCATAAGAGTCTTTGAATGTTAGTCAACCTTTCCATCATCTATCCTAACTAATATTATTACAAATACGAAAGTGAGTTGCGTCTTAACTATCCAACCGATTAATATGAATGTATACGTATTGTCAGGGGTACAGAAAAGTATATAAGGTACCTTTCAACTAGAAAAAATGTACTGGTCCCGAGAAATAGGTCATATCTCTATTAACGTGAGCAAAGCCACAAGTTAAAGTTAGTAATATATATAAATAACAAACTCCATTCAGACTCATCATCTGACTAAGAATAAAACTTCGTAATTTGCGGGGAATGATAACTTTATATTGAAAGCATCGTCTAAGGAGGTATTTTAAATGCCGACCCCTAGGAGTATGAAAAAGGGTGGCAAAGTTTATAGAATAGAAGAAACCGTATTTTTCGATACTTTCATATCAAGTTTTGTATTGATGAATATATTTGGAGATAATTAAGTAAACGTTTTTCACCATTTTGCAAAGTTAAAACGCTAACTACGATGTAAAAGAGGGTGGCAAACGTTGCTTGTGGAATAATGTTTTAACGTGGAAGTTAATACACAATAAAAACAAACCTTATAGCATATGAGAATAAAACTGTGGGTTTAAAGCTATAAAACAGAAAAAATGAGACTACTGAAGGAAACATGAAACGGGATATAGCTCTAGAGTTTTGTACCATTACGTATGAAAAATAAGGTACTAATTTACTATTTATTCATACAGTGTGACAGGATAGTGGCCAGCGAAATATTTTCAGGATAATCATCAGTCTATTCTCATTCTAAATCGATTAAAATATCTTAATCTCGACAAATGTAACTGGCATACATTCAACATCAGGTAATATACGCGAAAACGAACTGTTGTACTAAATAAATCACAGCGTGCCGCATTGCCCTGCCCGCGTCGCCCATCTCGAGCTACGCCCAGCTTCCCATTGTTCGACTATACAGCGTTTCCACGATTTGTACACATAAAAGTATCGTTCACATGCTTTAAAAAGTTTTAAAACAAACTTTAACTCAGGTTCTCTTTGTTGTTATCAATACTTGTTTTGATATTATCATTTTATATGTTAAATGTGACCATAAACAAGCAAAGGAATGAAGGGTGTTAAATTTTAAACAGTCACTTGGTATACATATACCTACATTATTATATAAAACAAAGTCCCCTACCACGTTTATCTGTCTGTTTGCGAAAAACTCAAAAACTACTGAACGGATTTTCAAACGGCTTACTAGTACATAGTATGATTTACCAGGAAGGTTTAGGTATATTATTTGCCAAGTTTTTTTTACCACGGCCGGACAACGCTTTTTTTTCTTCGAACTGACTATGCTATTGGCCTACGAGATACACGGCGTGAGCGCGGCCACGCGAAATGAAGAAGATCGAATTTAAAAGATTAAACGAACAGCGCTGGCACCGGCATCTAAAATACTATTAACGGTATTGTTATCGATTTTAGGGAAAGATAGATGTAAACATGAGAGTTTATCTTATATTGAGGTAAATTATTTTTTCAAAACAGCGGCGCGCGCGAGCCATTGAAGGGTGGGTAGCCGTGACGGCGGGATACTCTCCGATCGTTCTAGTGGGACCTTGATTCGGATTGCTTGATACCTTATCGAAGGCGGAGATCTCCGAGATCTCGTGGGAGACTAGCAACTGGGCTGACCAGTTCATACCGGATAAAGGCAGGACAACGTTCACCGGACCCGCTAGTACTTAATAAAATGTTAGAGGGATGTTTTTTTTAACTAACTATATTATTGGCTGCTTAACAGCTTCACCGGACTACAAAGGTCTCCAGTTATGCGTGGACTTCTACAATGTTTCTCTGAATTTCTTTCTTACACACTTGGTGGGCCTTATCTGAAAAAAAAAAAACATATATTACGAAATTTTTTTAATATCAAGTTATGATCGTTTTAAGAAACTACGACTTATAAGCATTGCGGCGTTCAGTTAAAGAAGGAAAAATGGATAGTACTGTCTATAATTTAATAAGTAAATTATATTTTTGTTTTTGCCTCTGTACATTAAATTGGTAATAAATAACGTAGTCGAAGTTGTCAAAAGAATGTATATATAGTATATAATAGTATCAACTAGTAATAATTAATATTTTCAACATTACATTGTCGAATTTGTACAAAGGAAAATAATTTCCAGACATTGATATCTTGTAGTAATTCGCCTTTAAATAAAACTTTGTACAATAAAATGCTAACTTCATAAAAGAACTACGCATATAATTTAGTGCTTCTGAAGGACTTACATTTTGATCGCAAAAAATTCATGGAATGAGCTAAATAGAATCTACAATATTATCAATCATCTCTGACGCCACTTTAAATAAGTGCTGCCAAATTGTACAATCTCAATTATTATACAGAAAGATTTTGTTCAGTAAACACGAGAAAAAAAAAGATTTACTTTTATAATTTTCTAGAAAGTTTGTCGTTCAGTGAGGGATTTTCATAAAAAAATTTAAGTGTCGAGCGAAGAGAAAAACGTCGAATTACTTACGGAAAAAGTATAATTTATTCGTTCGTATTTTGGTCTTCAACAGCTTGACTTTAATTCCGTGACTTTATTGTGTTAATTTTTTATTTTTCCGGCATTTTCATTAGTTGTTTATTGTTATTAGGCGTTGTCACTTGAAAGTGTTTCGTTTACGATTCACAGTGACTAAAATCATCAATTTTTAATGCCAAAAAAATAATATTTCTTCTCATACAAAACTCATTCCTGAATTTAAAAACATTGAAAATTATAATTTCTAAAATATTTATTCGTACTATTTAATTAATTTAAAAACACTTAAGATTCATAATATCTTTAAAGACCATGATGCTAAATCCTTTAATCAACGTACCTTTTTTTTTGGTAAGTTTTATACAATGTAAACATCGTTGGTTATAACGGAAAAAATTTGAAGGTATCTTGCTAAATGCAAAATTAAAAATAAAGTTTAGATTTAATATCTAACGTACATAACTAAATAATTGTAGACGAACTATAAATAGGTATATTAATTAAATTCATGCCTCCGTGATATAGTCTATACAAATAAAATAACAGAGATCTGCCGTTGTGCGTGTTGCACGCAAAAACTGTTGTATGGATTCAATCAATTTTGTTTTCGTTTTACTTCTTAAGCGCTGTTATTACAAAGAAGTTAGATAAGTATTAAATACTTGCTTTAAAAATGTTTCCTACTTAATGGGCTGCGCTCGCCCGAGGCAAGTTCGCGTTATCCTTTTTTCGCAAGACTAAACTAACCTAACCAAAGCGAGACAAAAGAGCAAGATGGCGCACATTCAGCGAACGTGGTGCATTTATAACCTAACCTTTTTAAAGCAAGTATTCAATACGTATTTAACTTTTTTGTAATAGCACCTTTACACAATATACACCACATTTAAAAAGTATAACGATATCTTCTTTTACTATAAAGTTTTCACTTTAAGATTATTGACGATAACACCTGCCCTGCGACAAAACGTCTGTGCAAAACTTGAACATTTGTTTCAAGAATGCTTCAGGTTTAGCAAGAGGAGACTAAGGCACATAATGCTTCGTGAGAATCTTCGTATATGTTAAGTAAGTAAAAAAGTCTAAGCAACATGCGTGATATTACAAATTTTACCATTTATATTAATTAATTTCTAAGTATTTACTCAAACAAAGTGCGTAGGTAAGTAATTTTTTTGTTATTGATGACATACTGGCTGGTTTTAAAAAAAAATTTGATTATGTTTTGTTTTTTCATAAAATTCAAATGACTGCGAATTTGTTTGAAATTAAGCTATGAGCTAAATGCCCAATCAGGTACCCACCGATACGTCACGGGAATTGCGCTCGTCGATATGAATGGTGTAGAGAACGCATAACATGGACCCAGGAACAATGGGATAAAATTATGTTTTCCGATGAGTCGCGATTCGGGTTTAAGCCTGATACAAGAAGGGTGCGAGTGTATCGTCGGCCCGGAAATACTGAAAGGCTCAGGTGCGTTCAGGAAGTTCATCCATACAGCGGCTCAACAGTTATGTTATGGGCGGGTATTATGAAGAACAGGCGAACTGAGCTCGTTTTTGTAAATGGAAACATGAATACTGAAAATTACATTGAGGATATTCTCAGACCTTATGTCTACACATTTGCACAAACCTTTGGCTCCGATTTTAGGTTAAGGCATGACAGTGCGCGTTCACATACAGCTCGGCGAACCAGTGAATACTTTGCAACGGAGAACATCCGGGTATTGCCCTGGCCTGCACAATCGCCAGATCTCAACCCCATCGAGCACGCATAAGACATGCTCCAGAGACGTGTTTTGAAGGACTTGGACGGAGCGACAACAACCCAACAGCTGAAGGATTTGCTACAATTCCATTGGGAGCAAATACTGCAAGATGACATAAACAGTCTCATTAATTCAATGAATAATCATTGCCGACAAGTTCTGAATAGCAGAGGAGACCATACTTTGTGTTAAATTGTTTTATTCTTTCACAATAAATACATTTTCTTTAGAAATTTCATTTTGTAAAAAAAAAAGTTTAGTTTCTTATGTATATTAGTTTCTACAGTATATTTTAATATTGTTCATTTCTGTTATTAAAAGAACTTATAAAGAAAACAGCTGTTATTTTTACATCATAGAACCCTAAAGATATTATTTTGAAAATAAAATACAACGTTATAATGTGAAGAACCATGCTAAAATTTAAATTAGTACATGTTGCTTAGTCTTTTTTGATGAGTGTAGATTGACTTGTCAATGTAGAGTTGACCTATCCGTGAGAAACAGTATTTTTTTTTTTTTTTTAATTACCTACATTGATAAGTTGAGTTGTTGCGGCGTGAAAGCATAAAAAACAAAAAAAAACTCAGTTTCTTATTTGTAATAGTAGTTACAGTTGATTTATGGATGTTCTCTAAAACCTCATGTAGTCCGGTGAAGCTGTTAAGACCTCGGTGGGTCAATAGCGTAGTCAGATCGCAAAAAGGAAAATCTAAAACGTCATTCAATAGCTCTGCTAAGTTTGGTTCTTTGTTTATACTAAAACTGCTTATAGGTTAAGTTATTTAATCATGTAACATATTACATAATGTTTCTATACGATTTTATTCTCGAAATTTATTAAAAAATTAAACTCTAACCTATACAATTAATAAAGCTTTTATTGTTTAAAGAGGATAATCAATGAAAGGGATACGAATTTAATGATATTCTACAGCCTAATATGTAGAATGTTATATAACATATCACAGTTTTTTATAAGAGCTAAGAAATTTTCATAAAATTTAATATGGTTACATGAAATCTGTAAATAGTTCACAGCGATGATTACAATGAAAAACTAAATCGCAGCCATCACTTAATATACATTAATGAATTATACAAAATGCAGAAGAATACTATTAAAATATAATAGATTATTACTTCAAGAAGGTTGCCAAAACTTACATGATTTGACAATTTAAAATATTCATAAAGCCTTGGAGATACTTGAAGTAGATTATTCGGAAAGTCCGTAATCCAAGTAAGTTTCGCAAACACCCGTAATACTTACACAAAATAAAGGAATGTGGAATGTGTAAGGAGAACAATAGAAAAGTTTTCGTACAAGATGTTGTTCCGAGTTAATAAAACTCATATGATTGTTGCATAAACATATGTAACAAGTGTGAAGATTACGTTTGTATGTATGATTAATACAGGAATGTAGTATGGGATTTAATTGCATTTTTTTTATATCATAGAAGGCAAACAAACAGGTCGGTCACCTAGTGTTAAGTGATCACCACCGTCCATAGACACTAGCAAAACCAGGGGAGTCACAAATGCGTTGCCGGCCTGTGTTGGAGGGAGAAAGGGATTAAGAGAGCGGGAAGGTGAGGAGAGGTGCGCCTCCGGTGCTCTCGCCGACCGAACAAAACGCAACAATGCAAACACTGTTACGTCACGTCGGTTTCCTGTGAGCGGGTGGTAGTCCTCCTGGCGAGCCTACCCATATATGCTTAAACCAGTAATAGCATCAGTGTGGCTCTACCAGCTAGCATTTGTGCGATTTTGTTTCGTTAATGGTGTTTGGTTTAGCTACCAAAATCTCAACCTTTGTATTCCTTTAGGTTATCCAAATGCCTCTTTTGATAAAGCGTAATATATTCAGGAGTACATTTTCCGTCACACGGAGATTTTTTTTGTGTTAATGTCCAAATCTAACAGTTATACATTAGCATGCCTTATGACCGTTTTATATACATATATGGAATGTATTGCCTAAGAAGTAAGGTTCATCAAAACTTTATAAAATGTTGAAGTGTATTGAACAATTAATGTACTGTTATTATACCTTTTAAACAGGTAAATATGAGAAAATTATATTCAATGTTCGCTTCATTTTTTCTCTATTATTTTTAATATTACTTATCTGATATTCTGTTATAAAGCTTATTTCAAATTTTATGCCCTGATTTTGTCGTAAAAATGGTTCGCACAAAGGGTTTAATTTATATGCCATTTCAAACATGACGTGAATATATAATTACAACGTTTTTACTGCCGTAAATTTTTATAAAGGACGCCTCTTGTTTCTTGTAATTGAAAGCTGTACAGTTCTTGATTAAGCAATTGTATTTTTTAATCGTATAATATTTGTTTACCTTATGATATTAATACCAGACTATAGGAGCTCCACTACGTTTTGTTTTTATGTGATATAGGAGGCAAACGAACAGGCGGGTCACCTGATGCTAAGTGATCACCGCCGTCCATAGACACTGGCAACACCGGGGGAGTCGCAAGTGCGTTGCCAGTCCGTGTTTTGGAGGATGGGAATAGAAGAGGGAAGGGGGAAAAAGAAGTGAGGGGAGAAGATAGGAAATGGGCCTCCGGCGATCTCACTGACCAAACGAAACGCAACAATGCAAGCACTGTTACTTCACGTCAGTTTTCTGTGAGAGGGTAGTACTACCCCGGTCGAGCCGACCCATTCATGCTAAAACTAATAATACCTTCAGCGTTGCTCTACCACCTTTCAACTATTCACTTTCACTTTCAACAACTACTAAGCCAAAGAGTATAGTCACGAAGCCTATTCATGCTAGAAATCTATCGAAAGTTATATATTGTATGCATTTGATAATATGATACTACAAGAACATTTCTCAGGTTCAGATTTCCTAATAATGTTCGCCCTTAACTTGAACCCATATTGTTACCAATTAAAATTAATATATGTGCTACACTATTTATAAAACAATAGTTAGTATACGTCTTAGTTCCAACAAGGTAATATTGAATCAATATTCCTTTGATCAAATCACTTGGCCAATACGACCTTTTAACCTTGTTGTAGCTAAATACTCCATTGTGAAACTTAGGCCTCGGTACTACCTAATATAATGTAATTTTGTATTAAGTTATTTAGTAAGTAAACTTGAAGAATACTTAAATATTTAAGTATTGAATATTATTTATGAACTGAGCTTCCAAATTTTACAAAATACATTATATCTTTATATAATTTTTTTAATAGTAACGTTATTTTATTCTTTTGTGTATGCTGTATTTTTATCAAAATAGTATTTTTGTTTTAAGCTTCATTTAAAAATTTGAGAACTCATCTAATTCCATACACTTAACTACCTTCGCTCACGGTTTCTCATTATTGTAAATTTGATTTACCCCTTGAGAACAATTTTTTTTCTAGATAAAGAAACCCTATATACTCCTGATAACATGTTCGCAAAATTTAGTGATGATCAGTTGTATAATTAGGGCGTGAAAACGTTACAAATACTCAAACAAACTCGCATTCGCATTTACAATATTAACATAGAATATATTAGGAGTATATAACACATAGTCCATGCAGTCAGGATGCCAATAAATACTCCGTAGTTACTTTCACTCTTTATTTAGCCAGAACTTCGGCTTACAGAACTTTTCTCATAGGAATGCGTAGATAACACCGACATCTTGTCTTTTATAGGCCGTACTATATAATTTATAAGACGAACTATATAAATCAAAGCAAATACCATTTAATCATAATCCTACAAAATGTTTTAAGTAACACAAAAATAATAATTAAAGAACAAATTAATATTATTTACGTCCATCAATTCTATATAAAATCATTGTTATTTATGTATATGAAATATTTTTTTTTTCGAACTGACTACGCTATTGACCCAGCAAGGTCTTAACAGCTTCACCGGACTACTAAAGCGAGCGCTTACGGCACACGGCCGGTTTTATCTAGGCAACTAGCTCAAGGGTGTAGGACCCACCTCGGCCTGGGCTGCTGCTCGACACGTGCAATTCGCGACCTATCTGAGCTGACCCAAGCTAACTATTCATACATATATGAGTTGTTGGAGCATATATGTGTACCAAGCATACATACCTCAACAACTCCTATATATATTTCGTACCGGATAATTTTCCAAACTATTTCAGTTCGATAAGGGAAAGAAACAAAACCCTTCCACTTTCATGTGTAGGCGTGTATGCGTGCACGTGCGGGATGATATTTGTACTGTTGTTGCAGTGTTGCAGTGATGTAAACATTTTGTGTCACTGTATCGCGCGAGCAGCGCACTCAAGGGCTCCACGCCGAGGGAACGAACCTAGGCTTGAGCCGCTGCCGAGGGGGGCCTAATCTGGTGTGCGGGAGCGAAATTTACTCCCTATCTGAAATATGTTTAGACATACAATTATGTGTGTAGAGCAGCGACATCTAGCCTCTTATAGGCCAAACTATGGAAATCAAAGCAACTACTATTAATCAACTATTCTCCAAGATACTTTGTGCAACACAATAATTATGATAATCATCAAACTAATGTTATGCAAGTAATAAATCAATAATATCAATTCCTATTTATGTTTCATTGAAATCTATACAATAATAATAATTCTTATTTATGTATCTGTAATAAGATGGTGCTAGTGTTAATTTGTCTCTTTTATATTTTGGCGCTTGAGGCTAGTATCAATGCGTATCTCTAATATTGTGGCGCTAGTATCTATGTTTTGATCGTGTTGTAGTCTCGGGTCTTGAATATGATGAGCGGCACCGGAAATGGGTAGATAACAAATACCAATTCTGATATTTAAATATAGAAAATATTTTTGGACTATTCAAAAATCTCCACTATATCACTGCAGTTAATAATAAAAAATGTGAACGGAGCTGCAGGCATAGGTAGTCTGTATTTTATACTAGTACTTAGTCATTCTCTCACAAATTCAAGCCGCATGTGAACATAACGGTAAGTATGTCATGTTATGAATCCTTGGGTGTGCACAAATGAGAAACATCACGGTTACATGTATTCATGTATGTATGTATGTGACACTCTCGTGTAATGCTTGCCTTATTCTTACGCTCCGTCTAATTAAGGCAGCACGTAACATAAATTTATATATTATGGAACAGGTTTCTTTTCATCAAATAGGCGAAGGTAAGACAGTTCAGTACCTTTTTCCTGTCTGTTTGTGAAAATATTTTCTTTATTTTTGTTTGTACCTATTGAAAACTTTTAGTGTTATAAGTACAAAGTATGTCGCAAAGACTATATAAGTAAAATTTTGTATTACATGGAAGTATTTTAATTCAAAAACACAACAAAAAGCCGACATCACGCGGTGTTCCTAAGCGGACACCAATCCAAGTAGTGACCGCGATGTTGCTTAATTTTGGCAATTGGGCGAGAACCGTGTTTTCAATACTCTACTCGTCGCAGTGTCTACCATCATCCCTACTTTATAATATATTCATGATATATTTATCGATTTTTTTTCTATCTATTTTATCTTCGTTTTACATTTTTCGATCCAAAAAAGACACTGACGATAGAAAAAAGTACTTGATACATTGAAAATTTTAATACAAACAACAAATACAAGAAACAAAATGTTGACTATACCTAACTTCAGGGTGTCGGTTTTTCGTGACAGTGTGCGCCAAAAGAAGTACAAATTTAAAAAAAAAGCAGAGAATTCTATATAATACCACGAAGAAAAATATATGTTCCCCTTATTATAGCCAAAATTCGAAAACTGAACAATCACTACTACATATTTATATGAAGCCTTAAAAGCGACAATGATTCTGCCACAGCATATTCGAATACCACATCAATGGATGTAAGCGAGTGACAGGGTAAAAGTATACTGTATATAAAGTCATACGTAGTTGCGGAAATTTTCTCTATTGAACAACGAGTCTTATACTACATTGGCTTTACTAACAATTAATTATTTTTTACAGAGCAATACATATTGTACTCTTTTATTTTCTCGAACTGATTACGCTATTGACCTGGCAAGGTCTTAACAGCTTCATCGGGCTACAATATACTGTACTCTGTGAACTTGTTTAGCTCTATTATACGACAGACCAATAAAGAGAATTTTAACAAGATAAAATCATCATCATCATCGTTAATTACTCTTATCCCATCTAAGCAGGGTCGGCACAAAGATCATGTTTTTCTTATTCAGAGAAATAAACGACAAAGAGTTCTACCCTTATTTTTCCTTATCCTATCCTATCCTATATAATTTAGAGGAATTAACCCGACACAAAATACATATAGGAGTTGTTGAGGTACGCATGCTTGGTACACATGCATATTTCAATAACTCATGTACGTATATCTGAATGGATTAAGTTAGCTCAGATAAGTCGCGATTTTTGCCCAAAACACGCGACGCCCCAGGCCGAGGTGTGCCGTGCACCCTTGAGTTTGTCACCAAAACATTCCAAATCGGCTGAGTGCTTTCAGCGCTTACCGCAATAGTTCGGTGAAGCTGTAAAGACCTTTCCAGGTCAATAGCGTCTTCATTTTGAAAAAAGTCGGCACAACATGTTTTTTTTTCCTTTTTCTCAAGCCAGATGTCATATCGGTATTCACACCTTTTACGGACATTTCAATTTTCACACAGTCCATCCATACCTTTTTCGGTCTTTCTCTACTCGTATATCCATCCACCATCAAACTCAACACTTTTCTAGTTAGATAAAATCATTTTATAATAATTCTGAAGAGCCAAATTAAAATGTGCTAAAGTATAAACTACTTTAAAATCATAAAGAACAGAGTAGATTCAGTACTTTCACGAATATATTCTAAAAGTGTGAACTCGAATACAAAGAAATCCATAGAAATGTCAAGGTTAACATTAAAAATGTTCCTTTATTGAGCTGTATTTATCGTAAACCAATCGTTGTTTCTAATTTCAGATACTCAGAAAGAAAATTTATTGTTAGTTACCATGAAACGGTGAGAAGCTTCTTGCCAATAATTACTAACTTCAGTAAACCTAAATTTAAAAAATACTTTATATTATACTACGTATATTATTCATGGTTATTTTCCAAGTTGTTGATTCAACTGACAACTAAATATTTTATTAGAGCGTAATTTGAAAAAGAAATTTCTTTTTGATTACATATTTATGTTTTCCTTGACGGGAGTGTTTAATACATCGTATGAAGACTTATAGCTTACTGTCTGGGAACATAGAAATAATGAGGCGTCAACGCTTCGAAAGATAAAAAAAGTTGGGCTCTACTGCGTTTGACAAAACACACGCTCCTTATAATTTAAAAAAGGTCTTTTTGATTTTCCTATTTTAGGTAACAGAAAAATAAATAATTCGCACGCTAGAGATTTTATTTGCAGATAGTGTTTGTTTACACAAGAGAAAAATAATACTAAGTCCTAATGAGATTCTCTGATAAACCAAAGCGAAACGACTTCAAACGAGTCAGATTTTGATTTGACATCGCTGTGTAAACATAATTAGTTTAATCTTAACAAATGCGAAGCTTAATTTAAATTCACTCAGGTGTGTAATTATGTGGATATAGTTTGGTGTAGAGTATTATCTTTGATTTCATTTGTTAATACATTAATATCGCGCATAGGTGTCATTAATTTTAATAAATTTAATATGAATTTAATAAATGAAGATTGTGGTCATCCGCTAATTCTTTAGCTTGCATAACCATTGCTACTCACATTCGCCGTTTCGGATCGCCGTCGATTCTGTACAAATTTATAGGTATACTAGATTTTGCTCGCGGCTTCTTTTTGAACAGTGAATTTGTTTCTGGAGAAAAGGTTCCATAATATCGTTTTCTATAGCCCTGACATCACGTATGCAAGATTTCACAATAACCGGTTGAATAATTAAAGAGTGAAAACGTAACAAATATCTAAACAAGCTCACTATTGCATTTGTAATATTATATTTAGGTTTAAGTATAAATAGTATGTCTAGCTATTTTTGTGTTATCCTTTTTAAAATATATACAGTTACTAGCGAACCAGGCGGACGTTTTCCCGCCCTTATAATAAAAACCTTGACAAATTATATACTTCAATCTTCCTTATGAATCACTTTATCTACTGATAAAACCGCATGAAAATACGTTCAGTAGTTTTTGAGTTTGTCGCGAACAGACAGACAGGCAGACGTGGCGGAGAACTTTGTTTTATAGTATGTAGTGATATATTATTGTATTTAGTAAACTTTATTTAATTTTGGCAGCATAATTTTTGTATATATTTATTTTATATATATTTAAACTATCTGGTCGTCATAGCATATTGTTTTAGTAATATCAATTACTAAACTAATTTATTTAATTTTATACGCACTAAAATTGTAGTTGACTTGTCTAATACATTCAGTATTTATTTTACACCAGAATTTAAAGCTATACGAAGGGAATAAATATTTCTTGTTATCCATTAACTCTCAGCGGAGTTGAATAAATCAGTTAGAATGCTGATTAACTGGCGCGAATTCCACTGAGACTATTAACATGATTAGCTCAACCACATTATGAAGATCCATTGAAGGTTAATAATTTGATACATTGTGTAACGAGAGTTCATTTGACACATTGTGTAAAAACCCTAATAATTGCCATTGACTTTAGTGGTTAAATAACTTCTTAACGTAAAAAAATTATGAACAAAAATGTGATAGAACCTATCTTGAAAGTTGATATTGAATTGGTTAATATGATATATATATCACAGGAAATCATTTAGAGCATAAAGCGACTTTTATGGAATAGAAAAAAAGAAGAAAATGGTTTTCTTCATCAATACCTTCTGCATTACTTTCCTCAAAGTTTTAGTAAACTTGACTAAACTTGAATTATAATATGTATAACAAAAGTTAAGTCATCAGTAAGTTTGCTGTTATGTTGTCACTGCAACTACTATCTATGTATAATACAGATTTTTTTAATAGTTTTTTCATTCGTCACCATAAAAATTCATTTTAAAATTATAAAAATTAATCTATTAAAGCTTAAGGCCTTAATATTAATATTAACTGGTACTAATTTGTAACTTTTCATTAAATAACACAGGAAGTTAACCTCGTCATTTTAACCTCAAATAACAATTAAACAAGTTGCCTTAACAAAACTCAATACGAATCTTTTTTGTAGGGTTTTTACGATACGGTAATTCGTTATTGAATAATGAAATGCTAATTAAAATACATATTTTATTATAATGAAAAAAATGAAAAAATTATTTGCCCTACCCTGATGTCTAATCAATGTCAATATCTCAAAATTAAGTTCAGTCTAAGTGGTGGCTTGATACTCATGAGAAATGGGTTGCAACGCTTCGTATGTCAATTATTGGCAATAACATCCTTCGAACAGGAATATAGCAGCGCGAGTATTACAGCTTTACGACTGAAATAGGTGTGACTTTGATATATCTGCATAGTATTTTACATATAGTGTATATTAGCTTGGTTTAAATTTCCTCATAATATCTTAATCTCTTAAGGTTAATCGAAGTAGGTTAATCAATGCAAGATGTATTCGACAGTTTTCAACTATTATAAATTCAGTTAAACACAAAATCGCACACGTGCAAGTTGCTTTAATGAAATCCCTATTGACCAAGTTTCGAGTCATTTTATAAAGTGTCTCACGTATTTCGATCAACGTGCCCTTGTAATCGTGTCACAAAGAAAATGGTCTAGAGATATCAGTATAATCGTTCGTTATAATGTAGTTTTAGAATGAAGAAGAAAAAGAAATGAAAAACCCAAGAGATTTGTATGAATAATTCATAAATAGGATACCGTGAAGTTAACCGATTATGTAGACCAGTGTATTTCAAACTTTTTCTGGCCCCTTTAGTATGAAGAAATATTTCGCGACCCCCTACCTGCCGCCCCTCTACTTGCGACCCCCCTGTCCACGACAGCCCTACATGTTTCATTTATTTTATTTTGTGACAAATATTCATTTCAACATATTTATTCATTTTCATAATTAATAAATCTTTAAAACTTTGTTTATTTACTGCAGTTGCTTTCCCAGCCTTTTGCAACGTCATTATAGAACTTTGCTTCGCAACCCCTCTAAAAAGGCTCCACGACCCTCCCAAGGATCGCAACCCACACTTTGAAAAACACTGATGTAGAGTTGGTGTCTTCACGGGTAATCTTTTCAATTTTATTCTAAAGACAAGTATGTATATTTGAACCGGTTCTATGTATTTCAGTAATATTTAAATGTTAGAAATATCGAAATTTACGGTTATGTTTATTTTTGTTATGATCTAATGTATATGTGCCGCTTTTGTAGGTTCTTTTGCCAGGGTAATTATGTTGTTTTTTTTTTGTCTAGCAAACAATTGAAATTATTACGTTTCTTTGACTTTTTTTTAATTTGACTCTGTATATTATTATTTTAAATGGGAAAGTAACTCTGTTTATTTATTACAATTTAACAACGAAACCCCTCAGTCTATCTCAACAAATTTTAAATTAGAGCTCTAGAGCCTGGGACTTAGACTAGATATAAGAAGTTTCTCAAAAAGACTATTAGATATATAAGAATGCATTTTTTTACATACAGATAGATATATAGATAAAAAAATATATTGTTTTCAAAATTCAGTAAGTAATAAACATTTCTTCTAAGAAGTGACTTGTGAAAGTCATTAATGTTTACAAAAAATATTCCTACTCAACTGTACGTTTAAATATAAGTTGTTATAAAAAACAAACGGGTCTGAAGTATTAAATCATTCAACATAAAGCTCATACCGAGCGCTGAGGCCCAGTTCCATCGGGGACGGTGCGAGATTGCGTCTATCTGCTTCAGGAAAAATATGGAAAGTTACGGTCCGTTTTAATAATAAAAGCTGTGTGGGCATTTTATATTACATCTCTGTATGTGCTTTACATTTTTTAGATATTTATCTTCCAAGTTTTGAACAAATAAATGATGGGCGCAGGTTGTAATCTACAGCTGGCTAGCTACCACTCTCTTTTAATGACAGCAAAGTCACAACTGAGTTGCCAGCCTGTGTTGGGGAGAAGGAGTGAGGTGGAAAGGGAGGGGGAAAAGAGAGGAAGGGGAGAGGAGAGGGGGGAGTGGAGAGGTGGGCCTACGGTGCTTTCACAGACCAAACTTTTTTTTCGATCTGACTACGCTATTAACCCAGCAAGGTCTTAACAGCTTCACCGGACCACTACACTGATCGAACGAAACGCAACAATGCAAGCACTGTTACTTCATGTATGTGTTTCTGTAAGTCGGTTGGTACTACCCCGGGACGAGCCGACCCATTCATGCTGAAACCAGTAATAGCTTTAGCATGGCTCTAACACCTACAAAAGTAGATAATAAGTACCTCAAGTAGCAAATAAAAATGTATGGCTATGTTCCTTACCCTTGATTGAGATTATGATCTTATATGATAAAACCTATAAATTATCAATTCATTTAAATGCACATTTACAATTCATAATAAGACATTCACATATTGTATATATGCATTGTATAGACATCTGCTTTTACTCTCTAAATATTTCCGAATTATTATGAATTGGATCTTATGAAAAAATAAAATATGATAAAATAACCTTCCAAGGTAATTTATTAGATTATTGTCTAATTTGTTTAACAAAAGGCAATTGATTTCAAACAATTGAATTGTCCACAAGGACAAGGAGTTACTAACTCATGAATATTTGGTATTGTTCTTGCCCCTTCGGCTAATAATCTGTGACGTAGGCATTGTTAAGTCCATACAAACTGGGTTGTGTCGCAGCATAGTTTTAAGTTATGTACAGAAATTTAATTACAATGTAACAGTCCACTGTACGTTGATTAATGCGTACAACTTTTTTTTTTAAATGTTTTTTATGTTTTTTATGTTGTGAGAGACAAAGAACCATGCCAGTCACTTGGTGTTAAGTGATCACCACCGTCCATAGTAATGTCTATGGGACCAGGGGAGTTGCTAGTGCATTGCCAGCCTCTGTTTGGGGTTGTGAGGGGAGAGGGCAGGTGAGTGGGGAGGAGAGAGGGGGAGGGAGAGAGGAGGAGAGAGGGGAGGGATTAGGGTGAGGGGGAGAGGGGAGGGGAGGGGAGAGTGGAGGGAAGGTTGACCGAACGAAACACAATAATGCAAGCAATGTTACTTCATGTCGGTTTTCTGTGGTGGTACCCCAGGCGAGCCGACCCATTCACGCTGAAACCAGTAATAGCTTCAGCGTGGCTCTACCTACCACCTACAAGATGGTGGTATTATTTATTATTACAATTAACCATTTTATCTAAAGTTTTATTGATAATTATGTAAACGATTTCAGTTTTATAATTCATGTCTTATGTAGTATTAATACATATATAGAATTGTGTCAACAATTCCTTTTATGAGAAAATTGAAATCACCAGAACGAAGGCTCGGATGACAGTAATTCTAATCAATATAGTAAATGTGAATGTTTGTTCGTTTATTTGTTTGTTTATTACACTCTCAAGCTTTAATTACTCAACCAATAATCATGAAATTTTAAATACACGTCGTAAGAAATAGATTTCCCGAAGGATAGCTTAAATCTATACTAACGCGAGCGTAGCCGCGAGCAGAAGCTAGTGAGAAATAAATTAGTAACTACAGGCAAAGTAGTCACGATTCTGCGATTATTTTTCTTTTCAAACGTAACGCAAGGCAGAGATATGAAACCTTTTATTTATGAACGTCGTTTTTCTCAGCCTCTTCTTTTCAACGGAGACAGTTGTTACTTGCCACCGAATATAAATTAAGTCTTTACAAGTGCTTCAAAGAAACAAAAACGTTCTCAACCCATTTGAAAAGTCGCGTGAATCTAAATTTAACAACATAAACCTGCATGTTTTATTGCTATATGGTTTTAATATTTTATTTTAAGTTCTCGCCACTTTTAGAGCCAATTAGGTTTTTATTTTAAACTATTGCATGACAAAGAGTCGTAAAGGTACCATTATTTTTTCTGTTTCGTATAATTTTGTTGACAATAACCATGGTTACGATTACTAGTACTATGAATTTAATTGTATTGAATGTTATAAATACATTACAATATTAACATTGATGATTCCAATATACTTTTTCCATATTTGTTGAAAAGGTTATTTGATTACAAACAATAAGTTAATACTGAATCGTTTTTTATCAATCAATCAATCAATCAAAAATACTTTATTCAGTTTAGGCCCTAATAAGGCACTTATGAACGTCAAAAACTACCACCGGTTCGGAAACAACCCAGTT
The DNA here is from genome assembly GCA_014332785.1 of Antheraea mylitta. Taxonomy (NCBI): domain Eukaryota; kingdom Metazoa; phylum Arthropoda; class Insecta; order Lepidoptera; family Saturniidae; genus Antheraea; species Antheraea mylitta. The sequence goes on from JACEII010000011.1 coordinate 690,721, forward strand.
ATCGAGAAGAACCGGCAAGAAACTCGATCTGGTTTATCTTTTTAATATATATAATATTTAGACTATATTACATACATGACAGAAACTTTTAATGGAAAAGAAATTTAATGGATGCACAGAGATGAGTCAAATCCAGACATCACTGTCGTTCACATACTGATCCACTCTATAATAGCATTTTGAGACCAAAACCCGCTTGACATGGCGCTTAAATTCACAATCAGGCAAATCGGTAATATCCTTTGGAATTTTGTTATAGAACCGTACACTATTTCCCAAAAAACTATTACTCGTTTTACTAAGTCTAAAACATGGGATAACCAGTTTGTCACGGTTCCTAGTATTTAGACTATGCCGGCCTTTTACAAAATCCAGTTTATCAACATGAATGTAACCCGATTTACCTGAATATTACTTGAATGGGCGAATAGAAAGGTTTTTCAAATTTCAACGTGAATTTAAAGGAAATCTTACAACTAAATTTGACTCAACTCCTTTGAGTTTTAGAAACTATGGTCGTTCCATTGTAACTCGTGAAGCGGAAAAGTTTTAGGACACCTTAACTTTCCAACAACCAGACCATCGAGGCTTGAAATATATTATGTCGACTACAATCATAGACCAAGTACCAAACTCATTGAAGTCTGTAGATCTGATCGAATAAAAATAACTAATATGTTTAACAATTTATTAAATTACTTATGTACACGGGTACATTGCAACATGGTAGCCAACGCTGCCTTTGTTTTAAAAATCTGACCTACCCTAATAAGCTCAAGACGAGATTTTTTTATGTCCTTGCAGGCAAACGAACAGGTAAGTCACTTGATGTTAAGTGATCACCACCGTCCATAGACACTAGCAACAACAGGGAAGTCGCAAGTGCGTTGTCAGTATGTGTTTGGGGGAGGAGCGAATAAAGAAGGGGAGAGTGAGGAGGAGAGGAGATGATCTTCCGGCGCTCTCACGTACCGAACGAAACGCAAACAATGCAAGCACTGTTCCTTCACGTCAGGTGGTACTACTCCGAACGAGCTAACCCATTCTTGCTGAAACCAGTAATAGCTTCAGCGTGGCTCTACCACATATTTTTTTTTTATAAATTTTAATTTACTTTTTATTCATTTCCAAAAATTGAGAAAAATAAATAGGTTAGTTTTTTTTATATCAACAACTTGATCACTGTTAAGTTATAACATAACAGTTATGTCTCTGTTTCGTTAGGTTAGATTAGATTTGCGAAAAAAGAAAACGCGAGCCGGCAGCGGTCAAAGAGCGCGATGCATTTAATACGAAAGTACCAAAGAAGCTGTTTGCTTCTTATGCTTGCAAACCTGTTAACTTAACTGATAAAGATAACTGGTGATCTTCAAATTTTGCATTATTTTTGTTAAGGAGATGTTTGTTGAAAAGGAGAAAGGGTACCTTTTATTCAGTAAAAGAAAACACTGTTTCAGAGAAAAAAGGTCACTAAACCGCGTGCAAAAGCCTACTATTTTAAAGAAAGTTTAATGTTTCTTATTTATCTTAAAATGTTACTAACTCGCAAATCGGTATAGAAAATTCAAAGAAAAATGTATTACGTAATCCATCTATCAATAACCTATTGGAAATTACGAGAGATACAATAAAGAAGATTTTTTTTATATCATAGGAGGCAAACGAACTGGTGGGTCACCTGATGTTAAGTGATCACCACCGTCCATAGACAATAGCGACATTAGAGAAGTCGCAAGTGCGTTGCCAGCCTGTATATCGGAGAGGGGGGAGGAGAAGGAAAAAGAAAGAAGGAAAGAGGGAGGGAGGTGGGCCTCCAGCGCCCTCACTGACCGAACGAAACACAACAATGCAAGCACTGTTATTTTACGTCGGTTTTCTGTGAGAGGGTGGTGGTACCCCAGGCAAGCCGACCCATTCACGCTGAAACGAGTAACAGCTTCAGCGTAGCTCTACCACCTACAAAATAGATAAGAATATAATCGGAATCGTATAATTTTAAATACACACATCAAAAAAGTCTAAGCAACATGCGTGATATTACAATTTTTACCATTTATATTAATTAATTTCTAAGTATTTACTCAAACCAAGTGCGTTGGTAAGTATACTTTTTTATTACTGATGACATACTGGCTGGTTGTAAAAAAAAATTGATTATGTTTTGTTTTTTCATAAAATTCAATGACTGCGAATTTGTTTGAATTTAAGTGCGTTTTAATTGCTACGTTTAGTCTTGATTTTATAATTTTACCAACCATTTAAATAAAGTTAGCGACAAAATTGAATTGTTAGATATTCTTTACGTCATGAAGCGACGTCATTTGATGGCAGATGAAATGCAAAGAGCTGTAGGGATGTTGCAAGCGGGAAGTAATCAATCTCAGGTATCTCGACATTTTGGCATTCATAGAAGTGTTATTTGTCGTCTTTGGCAGCGCTACAATAATACAGGAGAACCCGCTGAACAGCATCCAGGCCGTAAAAGGAGTACAACCACTCGGCAAGACCTATATATTCAACTGACTGCAGGACGCCAGCCGATGTTAACCGCTCGAGAGATAAGTTTGAGGCTACAAATTTCAAGTAGTGTTAATGTAAGTCCTCAAACTGTGCGAAATCGCCTGAATGAGTACGGCCTACGAGCTCGACGCCCAACTAGGTGCCCACCGATACATCACGGGAATCGCGCTCGTCGTTATGAATGGTGTAGAGAACGCATAACATGGACCCAGGAACAATGGGATAAAATTATGTTTTCCGATGAGTCGCGATTCGGGTTTAAGCCTGATACAAGAAGGGTGCAAGTGCATCGTTGGCACGGAAATACTGAAAGGCTCAGGTGCGTTCAGGAAGTTCATCCATACAGCGGCTCAACAGTTATGTTATGGGCGGGTATTATGAAGAACAGGCGAACTGAGCTCACCTTATGTCTAACCATTTGCACAAACCTTTGGCTCCAATTTCAGGTTAATGCATGACAATGCGCGTTCATATACAGTTCGGCGAACCAGTGAATACTTTGCAACGGAGAACATCCGGGTATTGCCCTGGCCTGCACAATCGCCATATCTCAACCCCATCGAGCACGCATGGGACATGCTCCAGAGACATGTTTTGAAGGACTTGGACGGAGCAACAACAATCCAACAGCTGAAGGATTTGCTACAATTCATTGGGAGCGAATACCGCAAGATGACATAAACAGTCTCATTAATTCAATGAATAATCGGTGCCGACAAGTTCTGCATAGCAGAGGAGACCATACTTTGTATTAAATTGTTCTATTCTTTCACAATAAATACATTTTCTTCAAAAATTACATTTTGTAAAAAAAAAGTTTAGTTTCTTATTTATCTTAGTTTCTACAGTATATTCTAATATTGTACATTTCTGTTATTAACAGAACTTATAAAGACAACAGCTGTTATTTTTACATCATAGAACCCTAAAGATATTATTTTAAAAGTAAAATACAACGTTATAATGTGAGAACCATCCTAAAATTTAAATTAGTACATGTTGCTTAGACTTTTTTGGTGAGTGTATATTTCAAACATTAAAATACTAATTTTGTAGATGGTAGAGCCACGCTGAAGCTATTACTGGTTTCAGCATGAATGGGTCGGCTCGCCCGGTGTAGTACCACCCGACTCACAGAAAACTGACGTGAAGTAACAGTGCTTGCATTGTTGCATTTCATTCGGTCAATAAGAGCGCCGGAGACCCACCCTCTCAACCCTTCCCTCCATTCCTCCCAAACAGGCTGACAACGCACTTCCGACTCTTTTGGTGTTACTAGTGTCTATGCACGGCAGTGATCACTTAAAATCAGGTGACCCACCAATTCGTTTGACTCTTAAAACTATTCTTACTTAAAAACTATTCTTACTACATTGAAGTTAAAGAATAAACATTTATATGTTTATTCAGAATAATTTACAGTGAAATATTTAGGCTCAAAGATACCACACAGAGACTTATATGATATTTAAAGGCGTTGTAATATTTTTGCTTTACAAAAACGTGCCAGAAGCCAATGTTTTATAATTTGTCTTAAAGAAAATGTACGCCGTCGATAAGATGGGGCAAACTGGGAATAGTTAAGGTCAAATGAGGAAAGAGGAGACAAAACCGAGAACGGTGAAGTTTACGAGACTCGAAAGTTCGCGTAGTCTGATTGCGGTCAAACGAACAAACTAGAATACAAGTTTAAAACTCTTATATTATTAGCTTTTGTTATTTTGAAGTAACTCGTGTTACTATAAAATCATTATCTACTATGTTTCAATTTACGCAACATATTTCTGACGTTGTAAAGTGGTGTTTTATTATGAAATTTTTGATGAATAAAAATCAGTTGATGAATGTATGTAAGCGCGTCAGTTCAGAATAACTGGAGACTATTTTTTAGCCCGCCTCCGTGGTGCCCTCACGGAGGTTTGCGACGCGTCCATGCCACGGAGCGTACACCGCCCAAACAAACGGGCGGTGTACTGGTGGTCGCCGGAGCTCGCCGATCTTCGGGCGGCCTGTTCCGTGGCCAGGCGGCTGTACGGTCGCAGCCACCGACGGCGGCACCGGGATCCCGAGGAGGAGGCCCGGATGTATGGCAGCTACAGGGAGTGCAGGAAGATCCTGCCATCAGCCGGGCGAAGTAAGCGGCATGGGAGGAGCTGCTACAAACGGTGGAGGGAGAACTTTGAGGGTGCCCGTATCGGATCGTACGCAAGAAGTTGCGATCCTGGGCGCCCTCGGTGACAGAGACCCTCCAGCCGGAGGTGGTGGCGAGGGTCGTGGGAGAATTATTCCCTTATCCTCCGCCGCTACCGGCTCCTCCTATGCCCTCCGTCAGGCGGAAGTTGAGGAGGTGCCTGACAGTCCTTCCCCAATTACGGAGGAGGAGATAGAGAGAGCTGCCGAGCGCCTCCTCAACCGGCGGAGAGCGCCCGGCCATGATATGGTCCCGGGTCGGGTGCTCGGCCTTGCACTGGGCCATCTTGTGGGGGTGGCTTCGGGAGCTATTCGGCCGGTGTTTGGCGGTTGGGCATTTCCCGAAGTTCTGGAAGCTTGGGCGGCTCTGCCTGTTAGCAAAGGAGGGCCGCCCTCTGGTCTGCGCGTCCGGGTAGCGGCCCCTTGTTCTGCTGGACAATGTCGGGCAAATGTCGGCAAATGTCCTGTGGAACATGGGCTACGATTGGGTGCTCCGCGGCGTGCTCCCATATGGAGCGCGCCTAATTTGTTACGCGGATGACACTCTTGTCGTAGCCCGGGGTGGGGAATAGAAGGAGGTAGAGAGAAGACCGAGGCCATACTTTCTCATGGGCCTCGGCGGGGCCCACATAATGATGGAAGGCGCCCGGATCAGGGTGGGGGCACACATGAAGTACTTGGGCCTCACCCTGGACGGGCGCTGGCGGTTCGAGCCCCACTTTGTGGGACTCGGGCCGCGGATCGCGAGGGCAGCGTTGGCGTTGGCACTCGGCCGGTTGCTCCTCAATATTGAGGGGCCGGGTGCCAGGTGCCGACGACTCTTTATGGGAGTTGTGCGGCCGATGGCCGCCTACGGGACACTGGTCTGGGCGGACGCTCTCGGTGCCGCCAACGTGCGCACGTGTGGGGCTCCCTGACGTTCAGGATGGTGCAGGTACTTACTGGACACGGCTGTTTCGGGTGGTACCTGCACCGGATCGCTCGTAGGGAGCCGACCACCACCTGCCATGAGTGCGGCGCTGAGGAGGATACCGCGCAGCACACTCTCTCTGAGTGTGTTGTGTAGGAGGTGGAGCGCCGCACTCTGGTGGCGGTGGTGGGGGAGGATTTGTCGCTGCCGAGCGTGGTTTCGTCCATGCTCGGCAGCGAGCAGGCGTGGCGAGTAGTGGCCTCCTTTTGCGATGCGGACCCCCTCAGCAGCCGTCTTCGCCAACGGAGGACCGGCAGGAGGAGGCGGCATTTTGCCCAACTCCTTCTGCCACCGTAGCCGGACCTGAGGGGATGTAGTCGGGGGGCTCATCCCCTCATTGGTGTGTACCCAGCTGTCTCTCTATAGGTAGGAGCCCGGCGGCCACCTTCCGCCGGGCGGACCGTTGGTGCGGCTATCTAAGGGAAATAGCTTAGCACGATCCCTTGCCGCTCCAACACTACGGTCTGTCGGTACACCGTGGGGTTTTAGTCCGTGCAAGTCGGACATAACTCATCCTCTCCCCCGGGAAGGTGGGTATCAATAAGGGATTTCCCCTCGTAAAAAAGGCTATTTTTTATTGTAATTACCAAGGCAGACCTTGTATAGAAATATGAAATATTTAGATAAAAAAATCTACATATATAAGCTTATAAATTGATAGATTGACGTTTAGTTATCATTTTGAAGTTATACTGATTTTGGCGCGTTAGGGAAAAATGACGAGAGTTAATTTTTACAATGTGTGCGCACACCGTCACGAATAATCGACACCTGAAATTATTACGATGTGCGCGCACCATTACGAAAAATCGACACCTTGAAGTTATTACGATGCGCGCACGCCATCACGAAAAATCGACACTATGAAGATAGCTATAGTCAACATTTTGTTTCTTTGTATTTTGTATTTCTTTGTATTAAAACTTTCAATGTATTAAATACCTTTTATTTCTATTGTTAGTTTTTTCTACAAACGTAGAATAAGACGAAGATAAAATTTTTGAAAAGATTTTTATTCTGTTAAGCCAAAAAAGTATAACTTCTAACGTGTGTACATAAGTTCACACATACTTTTAATGTATTAGAATTATCATTTTATTTCATTTCATGGTCGTACTATAGAGGAATGATATTGGTTTCTTTTTCTTTGTAAGTGTATCTGTACAAAGCCGGGGTGGGTGACTAGTATTATATTTGATTGATGATATGATTGATTGATTACTTTGCGGACATCCATTATTGAAAATTAGGGTAGACGTTCTTCGCACTTCCGCTTGGAATTATTTGGCCGCTGTCAATTCTCACTGTAAAAGAACAAGCTATATTATTGTATAAAATTACAACCATGCCTTAATTTTGAATACACTTAATGCTTGATATTAGTTTTTTATCGAATAGCAGAAAGTATGTGCTACAGATCAATACGGTTATTCAATCTTCATAACTTCAAATAGAAATAATTATTTACGTTCTAATTGACCCAAATTTATTTTTATTAAAACATTTCTAATTTATATATTTACACAAAAATAAATTGTATGTAACGCTTTAAGACGAGCTATCTGTGTTCTATGAAATGTTATACAAAGTAATAAAATAAATTACTTTATAGAGCGCCTGCTACTGGAGTTTTACCAAAATGTTATTCAACTGAATTCTATTAGGAGATTAATGAAGCCCTCTGAGTAGTAAGATCAGATTATAAAATAAATTATTTAAGATATAGATTACTTTACGCACACACAGGTGCGTTTCAATAGAATAATTAGAGTTTAATTAATATTCTTTTGTTTGTGAAAACAATAGAGGATTCTCTACCTCAGCTATTTTCCTTTTCATTCTTAGATTATAATACGGTTCCGTTTTTATTGTTCGTAGCATGATTAAATTAGTTATTGAGTTTTTGGTGGAGTTTTACGTAATCTAGTTAGTTTATTGTGTATAAGTGAAGTAAATAGAAAATAATACAACCGAGCATGAAATTCTGAGATGCCACAAAAACTCCCTAGCAGGTTCTAACAAGGGATCCACCATCTTGTTAGAATATTGACACACACGACGCAATATTGAAGTGATTGTACGACGCTTGTAATATTATCGACTACGTGACGATGGCAGTAATAATCTGAAAGATTAATTGCAAAAAAAAAAGTTTAAAAAAAATATAGTTATTGGTAGTAGAATTATAATATAAAAAGACGCTGAAGACTGGTTAATTTTTTTTGTAGCTCTCTTGAATCGTGTAATGGAATAGTATATAGGAGTTTTCAATACAAGGAGTCATCTTGATGGAATTATATCGTGATGGCAGAACATAACGTAACGTCGTATGACTTACACCAAAATGAAATATTAATCTATAATACCTAATAGTGATTTGAAAGTTATATTTTGCGGTACCATGCAACCATCACTAACCACATCATCCTATAAAATTTACTGACATTATCGTAACTTACTAAAATAAAAATAAAAAAACAAAATTATTATATTAAATTTAGGCCTAATGAAGCCGCTCATGAACATCAAAACTCAAAAACTCGAAAAGACTTGTTAAATCTCTTTTGCTAGGCCAGAACTCGATGAAAAATATGTTTTTTCAATTCGGTACCTTTACAGATAATCTCCATTCAATATAGTATTACGTAAATGCAATAGTTATGTTCTTGAGTGCAGATTATATTTTCAAAGCAAGCGTTAAGGTGAGGTTCGTTGCAGTGGCATTGGAATTACAATTTCTACTTACGTATTTCACCGTGGAATCCCATTTATAAGATTTTATAGTGATCTTTGTTGTAAATTAAATGTTGTGTTTAAAATATATAACACAATACGATAATAAACATAAATTATAGAAACAGAAAGAGCAAAGAAAAAGAAAAAAGTGTGTGTGTGTGTACTTATGTACACGCGTTAGAAGTTATACTTCTTTGGCGTAGCAAGATAAAAAAAAAAATATCTTTCGCCTTATTGTACGTTTGTAGAAAAAACTAACAATAGAAATAAAAGATATTTAATACATTGAAAGTTTTAATACAAAGAAGTACAAAGAAACAAAATGTTGACTATAGCTAACTTAAGGGTATCGGTTATTCGTGACGGTGTGCGCGCGTATCGTAAAATTTACTATCATATTTTTCCCTTATCGCGCCAAAAGAAATATAACTTCAAAAATTTAAGTGACTAATGAATTGATATTGATTTCATACATTTATCATAAATTTACTCGCTAGGGAACCTTAAACGCCCTTTAAGTATCGAACATTATGAAGAAAAGCCGAACTGTGAATGCCTATACCAGTGAAGCAATCATTGAGCTCGGCTCAACAGTCGTATTTTGTATAGAAAAACCCGGGGCTTCGTATGTTTTGTTAATTACCTTATAAAAATACTAGCTGTTACCCGCGGCTTCGCAAGCGTTTTTTTTTTAAGTATAATAAATAAATTTAAAATTGTGATCACACATCTAGTGTAAATTACAATAATACTCTTTCAAAAATATTTGTAAGTATGACACGCACATCATCTACTGTAACAGGTAACGTTGTACATTATATATGTGAATACTAATAGTGTATCGAATGGGATAAGATTTATCATCAGCCACATAACTGGAACTTTAAACTGCTATATATCACCCTTAGTGCTCACTTACACTATATAAGAAAGTAATGAAAATATTAAGCTATACATTTTCGAACAATATGTGTTAAATCTTTTATTATATAGATATAATATGTCCATAGTGTCGATATAATTAAGTTATTATCATACCTTGCTATAATTTAAATCACATATAAACATATGACTTTCAATTACAACAGCGATGCCCTTGGTATTACAATTGTTCATAGGCGACGGTAACCTCTTACAATCAGGTGGGCCGTCAGCCTGTTTGCTGCCTTTTGGCATAAAAAAAAAATTTTGGGGTCCAGTACAGCGCACGACACATGTGCATGTTTACAGTGAACAACATATTTTTGATTATTTTCACACGGAAGAATGCACGGATAACAGCTTAACACTACATAGTGTAAGAAAAAGTCCTGTTCCACGTCTGTCTATATGTCTGTTCGCGATAAGATCAAAAACTATAGAACGCATCTTCATGTCGTTTTCACCAATATATAAAACGATTATTGGGCAAGGTATAGATATAGTTTGTCTTATTATTAGGGCGGGTAACGTCTGCTGAAGCCGCTAGCTTAAAATAAAACAGCTAAATAGTTACTTATTTGCCTGTAAAATTCCCGATCCAATATTACTTGCAGTCCGGTGAAACTGTTAAGACCTTGTTAGATCAATAGCGTAGTCATTTCTAAGAAAAAACCCGTTCAAATAGGTCCAGCAGCTGTTTCGGAGATTACCCGAAATAAATAAAAAAACAGACATATCGACAGAATTAAAAAAAAATGTTGATATTCGTAGCATCACGGATATGTTTAGTATTAAATACACTCACTTTACTTTTATTATACGTAATATATCACAAATCAAAAATTGGGAACAAAACTAACGTAGAATAAAGTTTTTGAGGAGTGTTAGGCGGGATTTTAGTCTGTCATGTAGTGGATTTTATATTTTATTCATAATCTTGTCTTACTTATCTGTATATTGTGTTAAATTGGTAGAGTTTTATGTAATATGGTTCGTTTATTGTGCATAAATGAAATGAAAGATAAATAATACCGCGAAGCATGAATTCTGTGGTCTTGAAAATTAAAAAGATAAAAATTTATGGAATATTATATAGAGGATTTGGCGCTTATACCTTTACATTAACTTGGACATAGAAGAAACCTACTTATATTGACAACGTCAGAATTGGCAGTATGGGTTAATTCCTTCGACTGTCTTATTGGACGAATATTGTTACTACTAAAGTTTTTGAATAGCAACACAAAATAAACTTTAGAAATGTTTGCGATATAAACGTAACACGTATAATTAAAAATTGTAAACAAAACTAACGTAGAATAAACATTTGAACAGGAACACAAAAATAAACCCTGTTAATATTTCCGATAGAATGTTATCATGTTACCATGGCAACGCATATAATAATGACGTTGACACGCAGCGGATACTCTAAAAATAGCCCGATTTTGAGACATTCTTCATTAGTGCTCCGCTCTTATTGGTTTTAACGTGATGATATGTAGCCTATAGCCATCCTCGATAAATGAGCTATCTAACACAAAAAGAAACTTTGAAATCGTACCTGTAGTTCTTGAGATTAGCGCGTTCAACCAAATAAACAAACAAACAAAGAAACTCTTTATCTTTATAATATTAGTATAGATTTTAAAACAGTCGTCACACGTTTTGCGCCAATTTTCCACGGCAAGAAAATACGCATAGCCTTCATAAAAATGGTAGTTTCTTTAATCAACTTATACAAGATGAAGGTATCGTGATAATTATTTTTTTATTGTATTACAATTTAATCGTAATTGTTCTAAAATGGTGTAAAGAAAATATATTTCAACACAAAATGTTGACAAAAAACATCAAACAGTTTTTTCAAGCGTATTCGACACTGACACGAGCTATTATCATATTCAGCGAAGTTCCCTACATTTCACGGGAAGAAATGCCTACAAAACACCCTCAATTTACTCACAGACTACGTGTGTCAGTGAGATTAAACTTTGTCTCGGATATTTTCCGTATTATTAAGTAAGTGGATGATGAGATTGTTTTCGTCGAAGGTAAATAATATATCTTTCTGTGTTACTTTATTCCAATTGTTTCTTTCATTTGTAATTATTGTATTGTATTTCATACATTCTTACAACAATAAACTTTATAACAAACATAGTTCTAATTTAGTTGTTATTGAAATATTTTTTTTGTAATGGTTATATTTGATCTCTCATTAATTTCGATATATTTAAGAGATTTCTTTTAAGTTAATCTAAAATCTACACTTTTGGGAAACAATATTTTACTTATTTTCATATACTTACAACGTTACTTAATATTAAAAATGCAAATGTATGTTCCTTTGTTTGTTAGATTTTTTCAATTTAACTACGTAACCGAGAATAAATAAATTTTATATACACGTATTGTAGTGTAAAAATACTGTTTCCAAGAAATAAATCACATCTACATAACATATATTCATACATAACACGAACAAAGCCACAGACAAAAGCTACTATATAATATTTGTTCAGTTTCTGAACGTAAAATATTTTTATATCTATCTGGCAACATAGAATCGGTCATTGTAACATTGTTTAGTGACGCTGCACATTGTGTAACATTTTTTCGTCTTATTGTAATTATTATCTTGAGTATAGATATTATCAAAAAACTTCAGACGTTTTATTGAAATCTTCAAACAATGTTAGTAAGCATATCTGACTTAAATTACACTACAGATTTTTTTTTTATTTAAAGCATATCTACAATCAGTCCTAAACTATAAGCAGATTTGTTCCGTGCCGTTTGTCGTTTCAAGGAGCTCCTCAGCAGGAGACCCCTCATCCTTCACCATCTGTCACCAAGTTTCTGTATATCATAGCGTTTTAGCCGTTTACGGTAGTTAATAGTTGCCAATGCGGTGGCATTTAATGACAATAAATTACAAGTTAGCGCGCCCTAGTCACGAGTTATAGTAACTAGCATAGGATAAAAGTTTTTAACAGCAGAAAATCCTTAGATGTATCCACTTCTATGATAATCAGTTACACGGTATTTGAACCCTTCGATATACAAACATTTATTCTTTGTAATTAAATGAAGAATAATTATTTTATGTGACTTTACGCATATTAAAAGAAATATAACTAAAAAGAAGTCTACGTAAAGGACATTATTATTTGAAAATTTATAGTTCCTTTTGTTAGTACTGTACTATTAATATTAATTAAAATGATTATGTCTACGTATTAAAAAAAGAAAATTTGGTCTCACTTTCTACGTTAGTACAATCGGATGAAGTAGGAGCGGGCAGCTAGTAATAAATACAACAGTGTGTGTGTACTTATGTGTATGCGTTAGAAATTATACTTCTTTGGTGTAACAAGATAAAAAATATTTTCAAAAAATTTATCGTTTGCCTTATTCTATGTTTGTAGAAAAAACGACTCTAACAATAGAGAAAAAGTATTTAATACATTGAAAATTTTAATACAAAGAAATACAAAGAAACAAAATGTTGACTATAGCTAACTTCAGGGTGTCGGTTATTCGTGACGGTGTGCGCGCGCATCGTAAAAATTTACTCTCATCGTATTTCCCTAATACGCGAAAAGAAGTATAATTTCAATAATATGTCTGTATAAAATGTAAAGTAATAATGAATGTCGTAAACAATTCTCTCTATGAAATAGCTTGATTAAGTTAATTACATGTTACTTCTCGAAATAAATTGAAACCCGTAGTTTCGAAACCAATACAGTTTTATTTTTCCACAGGAAGGAAGAGAAACATCTTGTTAATTACACGAGGGAAGTTTGCGAAATTTGTGAGTGGAATCCCGTAGTTTGTTCTGGAGGCCCAGGTATATTTACACAGCACCGATGAGGCTTGTGAATCATGAGTGCTTGGTGTTACATCGCGATCATGATGTCTACTATCAGTACGAGCGTGCTTTCACCGGCTCCTCAGAAGACTGAGGCCAAGGAGACTTATGGTAAGTTACCATCTATTATTATATTGTTAGGTAGCCTGGTTTTCTTGCAGATTTCTCAACAAATGTACTGTATATTTCAACGATATCTTATGAAATACTATTGTAGATTTACGATTTTAAAGGAATATTGGAACGAAAAATGTGTTATGTAGTAAATAAAGAAGGTATGAACACTGGTAAAGACAAGAATATTTGCGTTCTACCAAGGAGGTTTAATGCAAAGAACAAATAGGCTAATGTTCTGTTTATCGGGATTTGTCTGTCACATATTTTATTGATCCATTATAAATAAATAGATAATAAATAAAATATTTATTGCCAAACAACTTATTTTATGGTTACATATAGATATATTGATAATATAACAAAGTTTTTTTCTAAGTATGTTATAAATTATACATTGATCTCCACATTAGGCTAGAGGCCTGTCTTGTGGATTTCTACTTCAGGACGATTCGTCTATCCGGTTAAAAGCGTTTTAGCGTTTATATTATTGACGTTAAGGTTTTTGGCAGGATCGTAAAATGATATATCGTGGATTTTATATTTTATTCATAAACTTGTGTTATTTGCCTGTATATTTTGCATTATTGGTGGTGTTTTACATAATATAACTTAGTTATTGTGCAATACCAATAATAATATGGACCATGGATTTTGACTTGCTAAAAAAACTCCCTGGAAAGTTTTAACGAAAGGGCCTCCATCTTGTAAGAACATTAGAATAATCGTAAGAAACTATTAATATAATTTTTACCCACTCTATAATGGCAATAACAAACTACGTGAAGATTGGTTGCCAAAAATAAAATAAAATTATTGTAGTTATTTTAAATGTTATCAATATTATTCTGTTCAGTTACAATCTAATGAGAAACCAATATTTGCTATTTTGCAGACTATTTTACTAGTAATGAAGATAGTAGACAAATTAAGGCAATATTTTCTTCTCATAACAATATATTGTAATTGAAGATATTGAATAATATTGGTACTTAAACGAAACGACTGATATAAAATACAATTCAAACAACACGCACAAGACAGACCGCGGTCAATAACGAAATACACACCTATACATATCTATTATTACTCGTTCTTTGGATGGATTATTATATTCCTATTTCTATTATTATAGGTTCTTCGTATAACCTATTCGTCCTTCGCCCTAAATCTCCTTTACGAAACGCGAGTACCATTGCGTGGGAGTTTGCTAGTATTTGGCCCTACTTGACTTATTATAGTTGCCAAATATTCATTTCAGCAAATCGCAAGTTATTTGCAAATTGGTTGTGCTTCCAATAAATACAATTTTTACGCTAAATTTATATTTAATAGAGATTTAACCTGTGCAAGGTTCAAGTGCGGAAGTACCATCTACATTCATATTTACATGAGAAATCAACAGAATCCTGCTGTGTTCCTATCCCGTGGATGTGGCTGACAACAAACAGTACTTGCATAAGAAGTACCTCAATCCTGAGTAGTAGTTATTTACCATTGACTGATATCAGAATTGCTGCAATTGTTTTGTAAAATACATTTTTCATTCTGAAGAAGGTGATAATCAACGTATTGTGGAATAATTCACTTTTTATATTAAATATAAATAAAACTTGCTTTCGAATGAAATTAACTCCAAAAATACTAGAAAACCTTCGGAATTATGACTTTGCAGTACGTTTTGTATAAAGATCAACGATATTTTATTGTTTTATGATTGTTTAATGGTTTTTATTAACCATAAAATGGACTATGTAGATCGCGCATACTGGTATGCACAAGCTCAAGAAACATTACAAAAACGCCTTCAATACGCAGGAGAGAAGAATCCCGTAGCTAAGTAAGTATTATTTTACATACTTACGTAAACGTAGTTACTTTTACATGTTTTTATAGAACATATTAAAGTTCAGTTATAAGTAGTAAAAGATATTTATCTAATTTATATAGAATTAGAAGGTATACATTTAAACAATATCTCCTTTGATCATTTTAGAATATAGCTAATTAGCAACCATCCGTGACTTCTTTTGCATAAATAATGCAATGTATATGATAAGTGAATACTATTTATATTCTAGATTTAATAAGATCTATGAAGGACGTTGTCTGCCTATAGAGTCCACTAGTATTAGTATACATTGTATTTGATAGAATGAGGAAAAACTGAGAAATTAAATAAAACTGAATAAAAAGTGGTCACTAGCGTGTTCTCTTGTAATACACAGCTTAAAATGCTATATTGAATATATATTGAATAGGAATAAAATAATATTATATTACATAGGATAAAACAAAGTCCCTACCCGCGTCTGTCTGTTTATTCGCGATAAACTCAAAATAATAGTGGATAAAGTGATTCATGGGGAATATTTTGATATAGAATTTCTCAAGGATTTTTTTTTATAATCAGGGCGAGACAACATCTGCCAAGCACACTAGTATTAAATAAATAGTGAATTATTGCAAATGCTTCTAGTAATAAGAAACAGTGACTAATATTTTTATGAATAAATACTAATTCTATATTAAGCGCGTGCGAGACTACGGCCATAGTACACATTTTTTAATTTATTTTTAGTTATAAATTTTATAGTTTTTAAAAGAAGTTGTAGTAAAATTACTTATGGTAATGCATATCTTGACTGTAATTGAAAAATACTGAAAGAAACTTAAACATATTGTAAAAAAATAAAGAGAACACTTTTCCATAATCCACTATAATTTTCATTTGCTAGTCAAATTTACTTTACTACGTAAACATCGATGTTACCAAATTCACAAGATAATTATTAACAAACATTCCGAAGCACCCTCGACCTTTCAAAAGTGGTCTACTATCCATATATACCACGAATAATTAATCACCATGAAGCACGCAATAAATTATGAATTTCGCAAATGTAACGAAGTTTTCAAAACATCTATTATAAGTTTTTAAACTACTAATCTAATATTCTAAAGACACTGACGTAGAAGTAAGACAATTAATTATATTAAAACAAAATTTACATTAAATAAATGTCTTCTTAGGATTCGGGCAGTTTAATTATTAGAACGTTATTATTCATTAAAATTTAGTTCTTTTTATACCGATTTCTAATTTAAAGATGAAATTACTAGCTATTGATTATATAAATTATTTTTCGGGAACAAAACTAGCCTCTTTCTCTGTACACTAGGCATAATGTTACAATTTTTTCAGGCCAGTAGTTAAGATATAACCTAGAAAATATATTTTTGTTTCTTCTTGTAGTCCGGTGAAGCTGTAAAGGCCTTAAAAGGCCAACAGCGTAGTTAGTTCGAAAAGTTCTTCTTTCATTCTATGTATTTTTCTATAAAACTGAAAAAGTATATGCGATATTTCATGCTGATGTGTTTTGATTTGTTACCTGATGTCAAGTATTCACCGTCATCCATAGACACTAGTTGCACCAAGAAGGGAGTCGTAATTGAGTTTCCAGCCTGTGTTTGAATGGAGGGAGAAGGGAGGAGAGAGAAGGGAAAGGGAAGGAAGAGAGGGGGACATAGGCCTTCGGCGCTCTCACTGACAAAACGGAACGCAACAATGCAAGCACTGTTACTTCACGTCGATGTTTCCTTGAGAAGGTGGTACTACCCTAGACGAGCGGACCCATTCATGCTGAAACCAGGTATAGCTTCAACGTGGCTCTACCGCAACTAGCGTAATTTATAAGGAAAACTAGCTTTTGCCTGTGGTTTCGCTAGTGTTAATGTTAATTTTACATGTACCTCGGGATGAGTATCTTTTACTCTTTACAAATTTATATTACTTAGGATTATAGAACAAATTAATAAGTTCTATTTTGTTATTCCTATAGGAATATAATCCTTGTTGTTGGCGACGGTATGAGCTTGACTACTGTGACGGCAGCCAGAATCCTTCGCGGACAGCGCCGAGGACACTTTGGTGAAGATACAGATTTGGTTTGGGACACTTTCCCAGCGGTTGCTTTGGCAAAGGTAAGTAAACAGATAAATTTGTTATTTCTATATATCTTACGTTTCAGATAAGATATATACAAGGTACTTTTCTTGGGTGCCGAGACCGAGTTGCCCCTACAGTATAAAGTAATAAAGATTTTTTGATTTGATTTCCTTTTTTTTTGTTTGTCACGTTTCGGCATTATTTGATGTATGTCCAGTTGTCAAGCTTACAAAGTGATGACATCTGCGAATGCCTATAGGTTGTAGATTGCTCGGTGTTCGTAATTATTTTATATTTAATTGTACTTGTCATCAAGCACAATGCGATCTGTTAAAAAAACATTTTAGGTATTTTAAAAACTCAAGTAAGGTTTTGATAGGTAGGAATTTGTAAATTTTTAACCGACTTCAAAAAAGGAGGTTACTATGTTCGGTTGTATGTATTTTTTTTATGTATGTTAATCGATATCTCCGTCAATTTCAAACCGATTTTAATGATTCTTTTTTTATTTGAATTGGCTATACTCAAAGGTGGTCCCAAAGGTGGTTGGCACCAACTTCCAATATTTCTCTAGGTAGCGCAAATATTCATGTTTTTTTATTGAATTTGGTTAATTTAATAATATATT
>JACEII010000011.1:708635-790488 GCA_014332785.1 Antheraea mylitta
ATATAGTTAGTTTTCTTCTATGTCCAAGTTAATGTAAAGGTATAAGCGCCGAATCCTCTACATAATATAACGTAATTTTTTATCTTCTTAATCTTCAAGACCATAGAATTAATGCTTCGTGGTTTTATTTTTCATTCATTTCACTTATGCAAAATAAACGAACGATATTATATAATACGCAACCAATTTCTACATGATATAAAATCATGTAACACAATATTATGAAAAAAATATAAAATCCACTACATGACAGACTGAAATCCCGCCAAACACTCTTAAAAAACTCTATTCTACATTAGTTTTTTTGCCAATTTTTTATTTGTGATATATTACGTATTATAAAAGTAAAGTGAGTGTAATTTATATTAAAATAAAATATTTTTGGTGAATACAATCTGTGATGCTACCTACAAACATCAACATTTTTTTAACTCTGTCGATATGTCTGTTTTTTTATTTGTTCCGGTTAATATCCGAAACGACTGGACCTATTTGAATGTTTTTTTTTTCTTAGAAATGACTACGCTTAACAGCTTCATCGGACTACAAGTAATATTTGAACGGGAATTTTACAGGCAAATAAGTAACTAATTAGCTGTTTTATTGTTCGATAATATGTAGCTTCATATTTTCATTATTTTCTTATATAGTATGAGCACTGAGGGTGATATATAGTTTAAAATTCCAGTTATGTGGCTGATCATAATCCCATCCCATTCGATACACTATTAGTATTCACATACATAATGTACACGTTACCTGTTACAGTAGATGATGTGCGTGTGATACAAATATTTTTGAAATAGTATTATTGTAATTTACACTAGATGTGTAATCACAATTTTAAATTTATTTAATATATTTAAAAAAACGCGTGTGAAGCCGCGGGTAACAGCTAGTGTATAGATAAAATTAGTTTAAGAACCAAATAACGACTCGAAAATAAATATTACTATATTGGACGCCCCCGGATTAAATAATTGTATATAGTACATAAAAAAAGAAGCGGCCATAGCTAGTCGTTTAGCATCAAATTAAAAAATAAAGACTTATTGAAACATTTTAAATTCCATGATTGATAAATAAGAACAAGAAATTTTAATAATATATAAATAAATCTTGATGATTTTTCTCTTTAGAAAATGAACAGTAAGAGGTTTTGCGGACTTAATTCTAGATTTTCTTGTCATTCAAATGTCTCCTTAATCTACATAATATTTTACGATAGTGTAATTTTATTTTATGAATAAAATACTTCTGTACTATTTTGTCATATAAGAGTAATCTACAAACTTTTAACTTGACTACAACCCGCTTTAAAATATATTGAGATATAAAGGAGTATAATACTTGAAAGATGTGTATTATAATGTTCAAGTTTATTGTACTGATTTAACTTACATTTCGCTTTACTGGCACAAAATTAATGGTTTCCGAGGCTTAGCGAATTTTAACTAACTGTAGAAATTTTAAACACTTTAGAACTCTTTATAGAGTGTAATAGTCGGATAAACTATAAGTAGTAAATATTTAGTATAAAACTATGAACTTTTGTTCCCAAAATCGCAATTAATGGATACTAGCCTCTTCCCGCGACTTCGTTCGCGTGGAATAGTTAACACGCAGTAGAAGCTCTCAAGGGGAATAAAACCCCGATATTGAAATTGTTGTTCGGCTCCTATTAGTTCTAGCGTGATTATATATAGCCTATAACCATTCTTAAATAAATGAGCTATATAACACTGAAAGAATTTTTCAAATCGGACCAGTAGTTCCTGAGATTACCCCCCTACAACTTCACAAACCCACAACGTCACAAACGTTACCTCTTTATAATATTAGTATAGATAATTTTTCCTTACATATTTTAATTCAACAAAGTTACAGCGCTATCATTGACAGTAAGAAAAGCATAATTAAAAAACAATAACGATAACCAAGAGTATTTGCTTTGGTCGTTGCTAATCAGACGACAATGTGTTCATCACTATGTGATAAATAAATGTAGTCAGAAATTTCACTTATTATTTGAAATTAGTATTCAATTAATTGAATAATTCCTCAGTGCGTATATTTATCACTGAAATACGTCTAAACACTGACGTTTAAGATAGCGTAATGATTTGATTCCAGGATTTTTTTCTTATCAGGTTAGGATTACGTCTGCCGGGATCGGAAATACATAATGAATTGGGAACTAAATATATATTTTATGTCTTAGGAGGCAAACGAATTGGTGGGTCACCTGCTGTTAAGTGATCACAACCGTCTATAGACATGACCAACATCAGAGGAGTCGCAAGTGTGTTGCCAGCCTGTGTTGGTGGGGAAGGGGGGAGGGAGGTAAGGGCGACGTGGGCTTCCGGCGCTCTTACTGACCAAATGAAATGCAACAATGCAAGCAAGCTGCTACTATTCCAGGCGAGCCGAACCATTCCTGCTGAAACCAGTTATAGCTTCAGCGTGGCTCTACCACCTACAATATAATAGTTATTATTTAAAACATATGTGCATATGTTTTTTAAATTAAATACATTATTAATATAGGCAAATCCAGCGGTATTGTGACCACAGCGAGAATAACTCACGCAACTCCAGCGGCTCTGTATGCTCACGCACCGTCGAGATACTGGGAGGATGATAGCCGGGTACCACCAACTGTGAGAAAAGATTGCAAAGATATAGCCTTACAGTTAGTAGAGAATGAACCGGGAACAAGTATAAATGTAAGTTTGAAAACTACAGCTATAGTTTATATTTTAGATCTCTACTAATTAATTATTTCAACGTTTAAATATCAATCGACTAGATTTAGTGTTAACATAACGAACTCTTAATCACTCAAACAAGCATAAATACATTGCTATGATATTTTAATTAATCTTGGTTTATATTTTTTTTCTAAACTGTTTAATTGTAATCTAATTTTAACTTTGTAGAAGTTGTCTTATTATTATTGTTATTCACTATATTTGTGTTTTTAAACAAGTTGCATTTGCATTAGTATAAATACAGAATTTTGCTTTTACATATTTTGTTTTGTATAAAATGTGATGACATACGCTAACAAAATAATACATATATAATTTGCAACATAAATATAAGTAACATTTAAAAGTTCACACAGATATAAAATGGTATAAATTGACGAAAAGAGTTAGTAGAATTATTAAAAAAAATACTTGTGATAACTTTCTTAATTTTAAGAAACCTCGTCTGTATTGGAAATTTTAAGATGCAGACGCACAATTACTATTAGCTCTGACAAAAAATTATTTTTATCTCCATAATGATCTCAGTAACGGGACTTGTAGAGGATCTCTATTGGAATTATTAGACAATCGTAAATTAATGTTGTTTAATGTTTTTGCGAATTCTACTATTACCGTTAGTGATATTTTAGAGAATTACTATATGTCCATGATTCGTCTAAGTTAGTGAATGTAACATATATCAAGCATGCATAGGACACATACTTACTATATACATACACTAGCTGTTACCCGCGGCTTCGCACGCTTTTTTATATATATTAAATAGATGTAAAATTGTGATTATATGTGTAAAATTACAGAAATACTCTCGCAAAAATATTTGTAAGTACGACACGCATCATATACAGGTAACATGTACATTATATATGTGAATACTAACAGTGTGTCGAATGGGATGGGATTTATTATCAGCCACATACCTGGAACTTTAAACTACTATATACCAACTTTCAGTGCTCACTTATACTACATAAGAAAGTATTAAAAATATTAAACTATACATTATCGAACAATATGTGTTAAATAAATCTTTTATTATAAAGATATAATATGCCCATATTGTCGATATAATTAAGTTATTATTTATATGTTGCTATAATTTAAGTTACATACTAACATATGATATTCAATTATATTTATTTTTGGAGTCTAGTACAGCGCCACGTCTCACGCGGGTATTTACAGTGAACAACATATTTTTGATCAATGCACGGGTAACAGTTCATCACTACATATCATAGTGTAAAACAAAGTCCTCTGCCACGTCTATCTATATGTCTGTCCGCGATAAGCTCAAAAACTACAGAACATATCTTCATGCCGTTTTCACCAATATATAAAATGATTCTTGGGCAAGCTTTAGGTATAGTTTGTCTTATTATCAGTGCGGGCAACGTCTGCTTAACCCGCTAATTTAAAATACAACAGCTAATTTGTTTGTTATTTGCTCGTAAAATTCCCATTCAAATATTACTTGTAATCCGGTGAAGCTGTTAATACCTTGGAAGATCAATAGCGTAGTCATTTGTAAGAAAAAAAAACCGTTCAAATAGGATTCAGCCCTTACTTAGGTGCGTTCCCTCGGCGTGGAGCCCTTTTGTGCGCTTCTCGCGTGATGTATGTACACAAAATCTTACATCACTGCAACAACATTACACATATATCCGCCATACACGTGCACTCATACATGCTTACACATGAAAGGGTTTTGTTTCTTTCCCTTATCGAACTGAAATAATTTAGAAAATTATCTGATACGAAATATATATAGTTGTTGAGGTATATATGCTTGGTACACATATATGTTCCAACAACTCATATATGTATGAATTGTTAGCTTAGGTCAACTCAGATAGTTCGCGAATTGCACATATCAGGCAACAGCCCAAGCCGAGGTGTGCCGTGCACCCTTGAGCTTGTTGTCAAATAAAATCGGCTGAGTGTCCTAAGCGTTCGCGTTCGTAGTTGCTTAGTAGTGAAGCTGTTAAGACCTTGCTGGGTCAATAGAGTAGTCATTTCGAGAAAAAAAAAGATCCAGCCGTTTCAGAGATTACCCGGAACAAATAAATCGACAGAATAAAAAAAACGTTGATATTTGTAGCACCACAGATGTATGTATTCACTAAAAAGTATTTATTTTAATATTATATACACACACTTTATTTTTATAATACATAATATATCACAAATCAAAAATTGTGAACAAAACTAACGTACATACAATAAACTTTTTGAGGAGTTTTTGGCGGGATTTCTGTCTGTCATGCAGTAGATTTTATATTTTACTCATAACCTTTTGTTACTTGATTCTATATTGTGTTAAATTGGTGGCGTTTTATGTAATATGGTTCGTTTATTGTGCATAAGTGAGGTGAATGAAAAATAATACCACGGAGCATGAATTCTATGGTCCTGAAACTTAAGAAGATAAAAATTTACGAAATATTATATAGAGAATTTGGCGCTTATACCTTTTCATTAACTTGGACATAAAAGAAAGCTTAATAATACATAATAACTACATATATTGACAACTTCAGTCTTGGCAGAATGGATTAATTTCTTCGCCTGTCTTATTGGATGAATGTTATTACTATTAAAATTTTTATATAACAACACAAAATAAACTTTGGAAATGTTTGCGATATAAACGTACCACGTATAATCAAAAATTGGAAACAAAACCAACGTAGAATAAAGTTTTTGAATAGGAACACAAAGTAAACTCGGAAAATATTTGCAAGAGAATGTTATCATGTAACCATGGCAACGCATGTAATACTGATGATAACACGTAGCGGAAGCTCTCAAAATAGCCCGATTTTGAGACATTCTTCATGAATGCTCCGCTCCTATTGGTTTTAAATGTGATGATATGTAGCCTATAGCCATCCTCGATAATTGAGCTATCTCACGCTGAAAGAAATTTTCAAATCGGCTCGGTAGTTCTTGAGATTATCGCGTTCAACCAAACAAACAAACAAACTCTTCAGCTTTATATATTAGTACTAGCTGTTGCCCGCGGCTCCGCACGCGTTTTTTTTTAAATATATTAAATAAATGTTAAATTTTTAATCACATATCTAGTGTAAATTACAATAATACTCTTTCAAAAATATTTGTAAGTATCACACGCACATCATCTACTGTAACAGGTAACATGTACTTGTACATTATATATGTGAATACGAATAGTGAATCGAATGGGAAGAGATTTATCATCAGCCACATAACTGGAACTTTAAACTGCTATATATGACCCTTAGTGCCCACTTACACTATATAAGAAAGTAATGAAAATATTAAGCTATACATTTTCGAACAATATGTGTTAAATCTTTTATTATATAGATATAATACGTCCATAGTGTCGATATAATTAAGTTATTATCATACCTTGCTATAATTTAAATCACATATAAACATATGACTTTCAATTACAACAGCGATACCCTTGGTGTTACAGTTGTTCATAGGCGACGTTAACCACTTACCATCAGGTGGGCCGTCAGCCTGTTTGCTGCCTTTTGGTATAAAAAAATCTTGGAGTCCAGTACAGCTCGTGTATGTTTACAGTGAACAACATATTTTTGATTAATTTCACATGGACGAAGGCACGGATAACAGCTTATCACTACATAGTGTAAGAAAAAGTCCTGTTCCACGTCTGTCTATATGTCTGTTCGCGATAAGATCAAAAACTACAGAACGCATCTTCATGCCGTTTTCACCAATATATAAAATGATTATTGGGCAAGGTATAGGTATAGTTTGTCTTATTATCAGGGCGGGCAACGTCTGCTAAACCCGCTAGCTTAAAATAAAACAGCTAATTAGTTACTTATTTGTCCGTAAAATTCCCGTTCAAATATTACTTGTAGTCCGGTGAAGCTATTAAGACCTTGCTAGATCAATAGCGTAGTCATTTCTATGAAAAAAAAAACCGTTCAAATAGGTCCAGCCGTTTCGGAGATTACCCGTAACAAATAAAAAAAAAACAGACATATCCACAGAATTAAAAAAAATGTTGATATTTGTAGCATCACGGATATTTTTAATATAAAATACACTCACTTTTATTATACATAATATATCACAAATCAAAAATTGGGTACAAAACTAACGAAGAATAAAGTTTTTGAGGAGTTTTTGGCGGGATTTTAGTCTGTCATGTAGTGGATTTTATATTTTATTCATAATCTTGTCTTACTTATCTGTATATTGTGTTAAATTGGTAGAGTTTTATGTAATATGGTTCGTTTATTGTGCATAAATGAAATGAAAGATAAATAATACTGCGAAGCATGAATTCTGTTGTCTTGAAAATTAAGAAGATAAAAATTTACGAAATATTACATAGAGGATTTGGCGCTTATACCTTTACATTATCTTGGATATAGAAAAAAACTACCTATATTAACTACTTCAGAATTGGCAGTATGGATTAATTCCTTTGACTATCTTATTGGATGAATATTATTACTACTAAACTTTTTGAATAGCGACACAAAATGAACTTTAGAAATGTTTGCGATATAAACGTACCACGTATAATTAAAAATTGGAAACAAAAATAACGTAGAATTAACTGTTTTAATAGGAACATAAAATAAACCATGAAAATATTTGGGAGAGATTGTTATCGCGTTACCATGGCAACGCATATAGTACTGACATTAACACGCATCGAAAGCTTCCAATATAGCCCGATTTTGAGACATTCTTCATTAGTGCTCATCTCCTATTGGTTTAAACGTTATGATATGTAGCCTATAGCCATCCTCGATAAATGAACTATCTAACACTAAAAGAAACTTTCAAATCAGATCTGTAGTTCTTGAGATTATCGCGTTCAACCAAACAAACAAACAAACAAACAAACAAACAGATAAACAAACAAACAAACAAACTCTTTAGCTTTATATATTAGTATAGATATAGATAATTGTAAAAGAAATACACCCATAAAATACATTCGCATGCATTTACAATAAATGACTATTCGCTTGAATAGTAAAACGCAATTAAATTTTCTAGTTCATAAGATCCCCTATTCATAGAACCAGTAAGGGGGAAATAAATTGTTTGCATCACATCGAAGCTTCATCTCAAACGTGGAGTAGATATAATGTCCATTGTTACTAACTACCGTAACCCCAAACAGTATTTTGTAACTCGTTTCTTTAATAAAAAATAAATGTTATTTTTACATCATTCTTATTAAATAATAATTAGTTTAATAATAATTAGATTTGACCATTGTTTCTTGATCACGTCAAATATTGAACTGAACAAAAACGAAAACGGTTAATATATCTTACAGCGTTATAAAGGCGATGTCTGCAAACAATACGTTTTTTTGTATACTGTAAAGCAATAAGTAAAAAGTAAGGTAAAAATGTAATACATTTTTTAAGAGAGATGTTTTATATTTTACGCAGGTGTCATGTTTTATTAAGATTATATTAATATTTCAATCGTCAATATTAACACATTGTTTATTTATGAAAATAGATCATAAAAAGTAAATCATGTACATTATTTACATTTTCCAATCAAAAAGTTATAATAGATTTTCTACTGTTAGTAAATATCATTCTCATGAAGAATATATCAATGATATTTCCTTTGACTTGAGAGAAAATACTGAATATATCATGTGTCACCGCTATTTCTCATAATATAAAAATAATGTATCACGTGTTATTATTAATCGAAAACCTCTGCTTTATATGATACAAATATAACTTCAGTTTATCTAATTATGATTCGCAAAATTCATACGTTATATAAAGGTGTAAGGTTACATTTGGAATGATTATTATCACACTTAAAAACAGGTCCTTTGCTTGGTAGTTTCTTGTAATATGTTTTTTTTTAATATATTTATATTGTAAGCTTTAGATATTATGAAACGAATTAATTGGAAATAGGTGTAATATTAGGAACAATTGTCACGTGAAAAATAGCAGTTTTTCATTATTCGTCTATGAAAGAGCTGAAATAAAAATTTTAATTCACTGCAATACAATTATTATATAATACAGTGTAGAACTCTTTATAGCGTTCTTCGTCAGTAATATTTTTATAATGTAGAAATTAGTACAATTTGGTTGGTTTACAACAAAACCATTTATTTGTTCTCTTTCTTCCGTATTACGAACACTATTTATAATGAAAAAAAAATGCTTGGTCAATTGAAATTCATTCAAAGGGTTTACACTGTAGCTATAATTTCTGTGACTAATTTAGAGCCTTGATTATTTATTAAAGTATCACTATACTTATCCTCATAATCACTTAGTAAGAGTTTATCTATAAAAATAATTGTAGTCACCATACAAAACAATAATATGATTGAAAAGGTAATAATGGGCGGTGGACGGCGACACTTTTTACCAACAATTACGCAAGACCCTGAGCATCCGAATCGCGAAGGGAGAAGATTGGACGGGAGAAATCTCGCAGAAGACTGGGCAAGAGAAAAGAAGAGGAGGCGATTGAGAGCCCAATATATACATTCGAGGGAACAACTAGCTAAATTGGATCCCAGAGCTGTGGATTATGTTTTAGGTGAGTTTATTCAGAAAATATTAACTGCATGAATGGGATATAAGAAGGTTTTTAACTCCAATAAGATAAATATACGAATTAAAATAGTCAATTTCTTTCCATGACTCTGTCATTTTTAGCAACTTACTCATTTGTTTGCTATTTAAAATCGATACGAGTACTATATTAAAATCGATGTGCTTCAAAGCGTAGTAAAATAACTATGAGTTATTACTAATCCATAGGCGGTATAGTTTATATAGTATAAATAGTTATTGAAGCAGCATAAGTAAGCATTTAACGAGAATAAAATGTATAACCGAAAATTATAATTACAGATAGAAATAGTCTGACAGCAATCAATTGTATAATAGTACGTGATATTCTTAGAGGTGACCTTTTGCTTTATATGAAAAATTAATTCTCGAATGATTTTCTTCTACTCCTTACACCGGACATAATTATACTGGTCGACTTCATAATTGATGTCAATGTCCAAAATCGATTCTTGATTATTGTATTTTGAAATTGAAAAAAAAAACATATAGCTCTTACGAAGGGTGACTTGGGTTAAAACTTTTTTCAGAATAAAGAGGAATGTAGTGTTACTTGTTTAGAACTCTTTGAATATGAGAGAAATTATATTCAACTGACGCAATTGCAAAAAATCAATTAAACAGCGCGCATTCATGTGTTTTTATGAATATACGTAACTCTAGTAGATACGTTCCTAACTAGTTTACATTATCTAATAATTTCTATAGAATGTTTCTACTTCTTCTGGTAATATAACAATAATATATATCACAAGCAATCTTAGTATAGTGTTACTGTATTAGGTAGTTGTAGTGTGATATTGTTTCATTTATTGTTATCATGAATACTCCACAATAGCACCGTGATATATCACGTGATAGTAAAAGGAAGTAATGTACATCAGATGATTGTAGAACTATTATAGTTCCAAAACCAAGCACTATATATAAATGTGCTCGGCCGGATTTCTTATAAGTTTTATAGATATATACTTGAAAATGAATCACAAAGTATGTTGCTAAGCGCAAAACTCGAAGACGAATAGTCCAATTTGAGTAATTTTTTATTTAATTTATTCCTTAAACTCTGAGGAAGGTTGTTATGGAAAGGAAAATTGGAAAAATTGCACAAAAAATCCTAAAAAGACAGGTTTCTTTTTCTGTAACCATAAACGCAACTTCCAGTTGCTATCAGCAACTTGAACGCATACGTAATCATGATGATTTTGTAAGTTTTGAATCGACACATGTAATTTTACCATTTTACTGCCGTTTGCTTTAAATATTTCGCTTTCTCAGCTTGTATTCCGGAAAAGCGAACAGTCTCTATGGGATAGCATAGCAAATGTTCAATATGTTGCTATGTGTTTACTTAAAACGAAGCTAAGAAAAAAACATCATATTAAGGCGAAACGAAGTTCGCGGGAGCATCATCATCATCATTACCTTTATCCCACCTAAGTAGGATCGGCACAACATGTTTTCTTTTTCCACTCTCTCCTATCAAATGCCATCTCAGTATTCACACCTTTTACGCACATATCATTTTTTACACAATCTAACCACACCTTTTTCGGTCTTCCTCTACTCGTATATCCATCCACCATCATACTCAACACTTTTCTAGTTATATGGTTTTCATATCTCCTCATGAGATGCCCATACCATGCTAACCTATTACTCCTCAGCTTCTTTGTCACTGGTGCTACTTTCAAACTTCCTCTGATATACTCATTCTTAATCTTATCCATTCTAGTCACACCACACATCCACCTTAACATTCACATCTCTGCCACAGGCCCACATGTAATGCAACTAGTTTATAATGCATGTAAAATAAGAGTAAGAAATACAGAGTAAGAATTCGTTTGTAAAAAAATATGTTATATTTATTTTAACAATTTGGGGTCTATGTTAAATGAGTTTTAAGGAATAGTTTGTATATAGAATTAGACATATAGAAATCAGTCGTGTAGTATAAACTGCTCTTTAGAAATATTTTTATC
The DNA here is from genome assembly GCA_014332785.1 of Antheraea mylitta. Lineage (NCBI taxonomy): Eukaryota > Metazoa > Arthropoda > Insecta > Lepidoptera > Saturniidae > Antheraea > Antheraea mylitta. The sequence continues at coordinate 720,003 of JACEII010000011.1, forward strand.
TTTGGTAAAGTTAGAATTGTAAAAACTCATTAAATATTCACGAATGTAGATAAATTTTTGCTAAATAGATGATAATATTAATTTACTGATGAAATATCCAATTTGAATACCTTTATTAAATGTAATATATATTATAAAGTTTCAATATTGGATAATCCTTTGTACAAAGTAATATCACTACATAAAATATGAATAATCATCAGCTTTTATTGAAAGATATATATTACTAGAACTATTTTGGTATTATTCAAGGACGTTTGCGGTTATAATGAAGTAAAATATATCTTTTTGGCTCGCGATAACCTATCCAACTATTATTTATTATACTATAAAAATGCATATTTTATTTAAATATATATTCAATGTATTATTTATGCCATTGATTATTTTATAAAGTTTACGAAGCGAGACAACAATAAGCCCAATTATTATACTTATATTTATCAAATTGTAAAGACTTAATATTTTATATACAAAAGATTTCTCGCGTATACAGACTACCAGAGTAAAAATACAATAATAAATAAAGACGACACAAAGTCTTTATCTCTTTGAAGTTGCTTAACATAGAGCTCTGTCATATCTACATAAACCAAAGGAAAGCACTCAAAGAAAGCCACACAATAAATTGTTCATTATTTAAATTCTAAATTAACAGAATAAGCAAAGTATAGCAAAAAATTCTTTGACATTTTTTATCTATTTATTTTATTTATATCATATAGGAGGCAAATGAACAGGCAGGTCACCTGATGTTAAGCGATCACCGCCGTCTATATACACTAGCAACACCGGGGGAGTCGCAAGTGCGTTGCCAACCTGTGTTTTGGGGAAATGGGGGAAAACGGGATAGGGAGAGGAGATGGGAGGGGAGAGAAGAGGGGATTGAGGTGGGCCTCTGGCAGTCTCACTAACCGAACGAAACGCAACAATACAAGCACTGTTACTTCCGGTCGGGTTTTCTGTAGGTTGCGTAGTACTACCCCGAGCGAACCGACCCATTCGTGCTGAAACCAAAAATAGTTTCAGCGTGGCTCTACCTCCTACAGTAAAGATAACTACTGTTACAAAAAAATAATTAATAATTTGTTGCAATATATGCATATATATATTTGCAATAAATAAAGGAATACCTGAAGATTAGAAAATAGAATTAATATTTTTCTGAATTGTCCTACTATTTATTTTTCTGACATTATTGTGATGACGTAAGCAGACCGTCGGCTGATTGTATGTCGTATTTTTAGTACTTTACGATATTATCAAATCCACATTTTGGTCCGACCGCCTTTTACACGAACCCCGAGGGACTATAAAGATCGAGACAAACGATAATATTCAACCTTAAGCTCACTTACTTTCTAGATTATCTAAATAAATTACGGTATTTTATGAAAATTAATCCCAGAGACAGTATTAGATATTAACTGTCCTCAAAATTTTCGAATGGAGAATTCAGGGATATCATCTATATTGTTTTCTGTAAGCTACGTTATTCATAAAAGTTGAGAGTTGTTATACACTTTCCACCAATTCCACAAAGCGATTCGCTTTCACATTTATTATGCGAGCTGCAAATAAGAAGAATTTGCCATTGGCGTCTGTTATTTGGCATCATCATATAATGTAGGCATTTTGTAGACAAGAGTTTATTACAGTTTATTTCTGTTCATGCGTAGTCTATTCATTATATCTTATACCTTTAAACGAGCAATTCTTGTATATTTTTATATATTCTGGATCGCGGAAACGGCGTTATCTATTTAAGTGAAACTTAGTATGTAGGTAGTTTCGGGGACAATAAATCGATCTAGCTACATTTTATTAATAGAAACCTTTTTTAAGTGAGTATTTAGGCAAGGAAAAAATATAACTAGAATATAAAGGTAAATTTCGACGGCGCTGTTAAAACAAAAATAGCTCAGATGGAAATCAGTTGCTTCGAAAATCCGTGTAACCCCAGTTCGAATCCGAGTGACAGCAGAAAAGATGTATTATTTTTCGTATAAAAAATGTTAGTTTTGTGAGGCAAACCTAACAGTTTCTTTTAATTTAAAAAATGTTTTTTAAAGAACCGAGCTAGGCTCGGTCGCCCAGGTACTGAGCATTTAATTTAGATACGAAATTATTTACATATTATAAACTGAGGATAACTTGCGATTTTATGTAATTACAAGAAATCTTGAAAATCGAATTAGTAATTCCATGGATTACTTCCAATAAGCATATAAACTTTGTTAAAAACAGATATCTTGTTATCTATACTAATATTATAAAGAGGTAAAGTTTGCGAGTTTGTGACGATGTAGGGGTAATCTCCGGATTTACTAAACTGATTTTGAAAATTTACCAATAGAAAGCCACGTTATTTGTGAGTGTAATAGACTATGTATTGACCCCATAAATGGAGAGACCTTTTTTGTAGTAGTCGAATTTGTAAGTCGGAGAAAAAATGATCGAACGAAAACGTTTCTTACGAACTTAACGATGAGAGTTATACGATTGAGTTCTATGGAAAAGTATTATATAGCTTGATAATGGCTACAAAAAAGCTAGCGATAGCCTATGTTTAACTTATAGAATTTTTTTTATTCAGGGTGGGACAACGTCCGTCGTGTCCGCTAGTATATAAATAAAATTATAGAGGTCCGGTAGTGCGCGGGTCAAGCAAAAAATAACTGGATAGTTTTTGGTCAACTTTTTACGTTCACTTTTTAATCAGTTGATCCTTAACTAAAAAAGAAATGATCACAATATCTATATAATTTTAAAAACATACGATTTTCATAAGCAGTATGAGATCCGGTCTGAATTTTCTTGCCGTGGCAAAGTAGGGCAAACGGAAATGTGCGTATACACAAGAGAAGGGAAGTATTTTTTTTTAATGATTTTTACTCTGTTGTTTTAGAAATTAATTTGATTAAGTTTCTCATCTAATTATAGAAAAAAAAATAACGCAAAACGTTAGACTCACTTTATTCTTTAATACCCTTAGAATCATAAATTTAGACACAATTGTAGTAGAATCTGTTTTTGTATAACTATTCAATCTTACACTATAACAGAATCTCGGTGCAAGAACTGTACCTAATTTTGGTTGCTAACTTAAATTGATATTAAATGGAAACACTCGAGACTGTAGCGGCGTCGTGTTTATGAAATTCACTTGGTCTACACCTCCCGCGCCGCTGTTTTGTTATCTCTCTCAAATCCTATTTAATCTGACCCTGTGAAACATAAAGAAGAATTTGCATTTCAAATTCGGGATTATACAGTTAACCACGTCCATTAATTAAAATTACACTTTCAGCACGAGTTTTAGCCATATGAACGTTAATATACGTTAAATAGATACTTAATACCAGATAATATTTAGTATGAATATCTTTTGCGACAATTAATAAATGGCAAACAAAAATTCAAAACGTTTCTACAAATTTCTCAAGCGCTATGTATTCTGATAACATTAGGAATTTGAAATCTACCTATAGAATCTATAGAGTCCATTCCATAGAAAATCAGGGAATATGTACATGTACCTTGGATTATTAATGACGTATTCTTTGAAATGTGTATATATTTTAGGTCTTTTTGAATATTCTCATATGGAATTCAATGCTGAACGTGGAGCAATCGTAGATGCAGAAGATGGTGCCGCAGCGGGAACTACTGTAAAAGCTGATGATCCCTCTTTAGCAGATATGACTCGTGCAGCTCTTTCTATATTGCTGAAAAATGATAAAGGATTCTTTCTGCTCATTGAAGGTCTGCTTTCTTAAGATTCATTGTATTACTAATTTTAAGTACTACTATTTCAATAATTTTTGGTCCGGTCTGAATATAGTTGCTAAATTTTGGTATAATTAATTATTATGTCATGTATACCGCAACGAGACAACTTAAAAATAAGTAAAATCAAATTTGTGATTTCTATATGTTATATTACATATATTACACGCGAGCCTATACCTAGCCTATGTTCAAAACGGCCAAAAATATTGACGAGGACTGTACTTATTGAAATATTTGCAAAAAACACAAACAAAAACTGAATATGAATCACTATTTTCTCCACGAAACAGGAGTAAAATTTAAAAGAAAATGTAAATATATAGTAAATAGTACGTTTAAATTTTGAAGATCAGCTTTAATTGACTTACTAGGTGGAAGAATTGATCATGCTCACCACTACAACAACCCTTATAGAGCTCTCGATGAAACCTTAGAGTTAGAAACGGCTTTGTTGGCTGCATTGGAGAGAGTGAACCCGGCAGAAACATTGATTGTAGTCACAGCGGATCACGGTCATGTTATGACATTTGGTGGTCAAGCTACACCACGCGGACATCCAGTATTGGGTAAGATTTACTGAAACTAAGATATGATGAATATAACTGAGATAGTTTGACCGATGGAGTATAAATTCAATATCCCAAAGCATGGTTCCAATAATTTTTAGAATTCACGAACATTTACTAATTTAAATTGATAACACTTTCGGCTGACGGTGAAGAAAACATCTTGAATATACTTGAACCTGACAAGTGTTCTTGTAGTACCACCGTATGTGGGCAAATATGCGAAGTCGCCAATATATCGTAGGTTAGCGACTTGTTTATATTTATGCCTTCTCACGGGAAGAGGTCCATGATCCTGCAATTGGTCCTTTAGAGACTCATGTGATGACGAATATATGAAAAATTTATTAATACTTTTCATTAATAGATTATAATGCATATCATCAACATTTATTGTAACAATTACATATGTTATTAATTCGTTTTAATTAGCTAAAACCTATAGAGTGTGTATTTTAGAATAAATCATTGACCAAAAACAACTACGTATGAGGAAGCTTGTTTTAATGTGATAATATAGATTTTGTTATATTCTACTCTTTCGTATTACATTCTTCGGTAAATTTACCTACCTGTCTGCATGGCAATTAAACCTGGATACGTAAGTAAAAGTAAGAAAGTAAAATTAATGCAGTAGAAATATAATCTCTTGGATAAAAATTTAATTTAGCTTATGCAATCTAGTAATGTAATCACATATGAGTATAGGTAAGTATAAGGAATAGAAATATAGCTGTAATCACAAGTCTGAAAGATGCTATAACAGATATGATATACAAAGTTTTGCTGCATTGATGTGGATACGGGTGAATTATGAAAGAGCGACAAAGAAATATAGCTATGCGACGTAAAAGACGCGGTTGGATGAGAGTTATGCGAGTAAGAAAAAGTTTTGCGTGTAGAAAAGTAGGAAGCACTTGGAAACCCGATTTATGAAGGGTTTTTACAAATCTATGGGAAACAAAAGAATATTACAAATATAGAAAATAGTTTTCAATCCGTACACAGTCATCCATATCCAAGAACGTAACATGACAACAACAAATTAAATTGACAGACAGGCAGGCTAATAACTAATATTTCTTCACGACACTGTTTAAATATTCCTTTGATTTTTTTAAGGTTAAATACATTTTATAAATTAATTTGTCCATTGTAATTTTTCACTTTCATTTTAATATGATATTTTTTATATTGAATATCCATATCTGAACCACTATATTAATGTTGTGTAAACGTTTTGAATGAAATTTGTAACCTTTTTGTCAATAGCAATTGTGTTGATTTCAGTCTCAAAGCCAATCCTTTTACCCTCGTCATAATAATCGTGTTATTGAGAAATTACGTGTATTACTTTTTAAGGTGTGGACACGGTGGTATCGGATATCGACGGGCTACGTTATACAACTTTACTATATGGTACTGGTCCGGGACATTCAGAACCGAGAGCTCTCCCGTTAAATAGTTCATCTTCCGTAACACCAGCCGATGCTGTTCACGCGGCCGCTGTACCACGACAGTGGGCCACGCATGGAGGAGAAGATGTTCCCATTTATGCTTTAGGTATATGGAACATGTTACTATTAATACTATTATATAGGTCAGTATACATACAAATATAAGGAAAGATGTCACTTTTTGGTAGGTATTTTATACTGTAAATAATAATAGGCGGTAGAGCCACGCAAGCTATTACTGGCTTCAGTATGAATAGGTCGGCTCACCCGGGGTAGTACTACTCTCTCACAGAAAACCGACCTAAAGTAACTGTGCTTGCATTATTGCGTTTCGTTCGGTCACTGAGAACGCCGAAAGCGCACCTCTCCTCGCCTATCTTCTCTCCTCTTCCCTTCCTCCCCCCATCCACCAACAAAGGCTGGCAACGCACTTGCGACTCCCCCCTGGTGTTGCAAGTGTGTATGGACGATGGTGATCACTTAATATCATGTGACCCACCTGTTCGTTTGCCTCGCATGATATAAAAAAATAGTTATTTTAATATTTTACGTACACCTGGCGTGAATTGACTTTTGTCACGTCTACCTACCGAAAATTATGATATATGACATAAATTGGTATATAAAAAGTACAATATGTTCCATAATTATAACTCTAAATAAAATGATTAATAATAGCTATTTTATGAAAGTATCTGTATTATATAAAAGTTAATATAGAATGTGAAATAGTTTCTGAAATTTAAACTTTATAATTTAGGTCCTATGGCAACCGTCTTGTTCGCCGGAGTTGTTGAACAAAGTTACATCCCACATGCTATTGCTTACGCTGCGTGTATAGCTCATCAGGCAAAGCGATGTCAAGAAAAAGTCAACTTTACAAAACCAGTGGTAAATGTATGTACATATAAAAACAAGGATATTTTTTTATCTCGTCTAAGCTTATCTCATTATTTAATATACCATTATTCTAGTTATTTTTACTCTCTAGATTTAAAGGATTTAATATCAATCTACTAAATATAATTGTTTTTAATTATGACATTTTTTCAATATTATATGATATTTTATAAATATATATCTACTGTGTTTAATACTATGTATCATTCTACAGGATTTTTATTTCATAATTACAGTTTGAATGTACTTGTAATTTACTATTAGTATTATTAAACCCCTATGTGAGAACATATATTTTCTTAAATCTCCATATCTATATGTAAATAATAAAATAATATATGTTTGTCGTTGTGTACGCATCACTCTAAATTTACTGCATAGATTTCAGTCACTTTTTATATTCTATTTTTTTTTAAACTTAAGAAACTGCCGGTTTAGAAGTTATTCGCATTAAGCGATGTGTGTTAGAAACAGGTGGTGTGACGATTAGGCATTTTTCTCTGTCCAGAAATTATTGTTAAAATAATAAATAACGCTAACGAAGTTATAGATATCAGCATGTAATGAAATATTATTTTAACAGGATAAACCCCAAAACTGCGTTCCACCTGAAGTAAGTAGCGTATCGGCGGCGGATGAGGCGAGAAGCGATAATACAAATGGACGCCGCATAGTTGTCGCTTCAAGCGTCATGTCCGACGAGCGAGTCCCGCGATCGACAGCTCGTCGCTCTCCGCTCATTACTGAGAGCTACCTTACATCCACATTCCTTCAGTGGCTCGTGTACTTAACTGTAGTTTATTTTATACAGTTATAAATATTTATATCAATTTATAGATAACATTGAAAACATTCGGCGCAAACATCGATTCAATTAGTGTAGTGTACACACGCAAATATTGAATATGAATCGATGATCGCCTTGAAGTTATGTACAGACTGTAAATATTACATATATATAGACATTTATGTAAATAATTAATGGTGAATGTAAATACAGATTTGATTGATTTTCTTTGCTGTTTTACTTTTAATTCCTAAATAATTTCATTTTTATTAGACTACTACTACATCGTTCGCGTGGGATGGTTATTTTTGGACTAACACGTACCGGAAGCTCTCGAGAGGAAAAAACCCCGATTTTTAAACATTCTTCATTGGTGCTCCACTCCTATTTACCTTAACGTGATGATATATAGTCTATAATCATCCTTGATAAATGAGCTATATAATATTGAAAATTTTTTTCCGATCGGACCAGTAGTTCCTGAGATTATCCCCTACAACATTACGAACTCACAAACTTTACCTGTTTATAATATTAGTGTAGATTAACAATTTTTGTTTGAGCTATAGAATCCTTATAAATGCTATAAATACGTATCTGGAATTTTAACTAGATATGTAAATATATTTTTATAACCAAAACACTTTTGAATCGGCAAACTTTTTGTGTGACTAAAAGTGGTAAGGGTAAACATTGTGTCGAGTAGTGCTTAAAACACCAGTTCTTGTCCGATCATCGAACTTAAGCAATATCGGGCGTGGTCATTACTTAGATGAGTGACCGCCTGGGAACACCGCGTAATTTTAGTTTTTTGTATTGTTTTTAACTACAATTTTTCCCTGACAATTTTGTACGTAACAAATATGTTAAAATGGAATATAAATGCATATTGAGACCTAAATGAGAATTTAGTTGCAAAGATAAGTCTTAAATACGAAATCTATACATTTATATTGGTTGGAAAAAAGGAACCCATGAAAAGTGTTCGAACATAGCTAATTACACCGGAAACTACACATTACAAAGTCTTAGTAAGATTTACTTTCAGGCAACGCTTAGTAAGAGGTCGATGCCACGACCGAATTGAGATATTGTTGGTATAGTATACGGACGGAGGGTGTGTGGCCGCATCAATCTAGCCTGCTTATGTCCATTCTGAATTCAGATAAAATATTTCTATATCTTATTTGCTGAAAACTTGTATATTTACTTTATTTTAATTAACAGTACCTGGGTGACCGAGTCCGGCTCGGTTTTTTAAAAAACGTGTTTAAATTAAAATAATTAAAATAAATGGGTATTTATTAATATATTATTTGATAATATTTAATAAATTGTTTGGTTTGCCAACAAAATTATCATTTTTTACAATAAAAAAAATTATTACACTCGGATTCAAACTTGGGTACACGGATTTTCGAAGTAACCAATTTCCACCTGAGCTATTTTTTGTTTTGACAGCGGCGGTGAAATTTACCTTCATATTCTAGTTTCTTTTTTTAGTGCCTGAAATCTCAGATAAAAATGTTTTCTATGAATAAAATCTAGCTAGATCGACTTATCGTCTCCGAAAGTACCTACATACTAAGTTTCACATAAATAGAAGACGCCGCTTCCGAGATCCTGAATATATACAAATATAAAAATATACAAGAATTACTCGTTTAAATGTATTAGATTAATATCCGGGTTGCAGTATTTTAGAGCTTTTACTGTATTTAAATCTTTATTGAAGTTAATTAAATATTCAGTAAACGAACAAAATTTTGTAATAAAATTAAACGTTAATTTCGGAAGAGAAAATTTGAGACTTTGATTAGTACTAAGATAAATTATAAAACTTATTGGTTTTCCCTCAATGTTTCCTGTCTAAAATTCATCGTTCCGATCAATAACCAATTTTATTGAGTGTACGTATCAGTTTACAGGGCAATTATAAAGACGAAAACATGATTCATATAATGTGTTGTTCAGTTCAAATTATGTTTATCAAACGTAGAAATACATATAGAACGTCACATTGTATGTTTTACTAATTCATATATGTATGTCTAGCTCAGTTAGTTTAGCCTAGATTAACGTTGTTACAGCTAAGGTACCACAGCTCAAAACAAGGTTCGACCAATGTGGTTCCTCTGACCTTGTTGTCAAGCGTCAAAATCGTATAGTCAGTTAGAAAAAAAGGCGAGGCAGTTAGGTCAAAGGGACTGCCATCAACGCGAATACTGAAAACTAAATGGATTTATTGAGTTCCGTTTTGAATTTTTAAATAAACTGTAGTCTGAACTATTGAAATTTCATAATTTGTATGCTTAATGAACATTTTCAAATTAGCCCCTCAGTTTTAAAGTCTATTGGCAATTGGAGCAATAATAATACACATTTTTATAGTTTATTAAATAATTAAACATATAACGAGCTGCACAGTCTTAATACGAAATATCAATATAACATCTACACAGACCACTATACTACGCGTTGCTAGCCTATCTGCGTAAAATCACCGGTGCTCCTTGGTTCGTTCGGAAGGCGGATCTCCACGGGGACCTGGAGATGCCGTCTATCTAGGCGTATATAAAATCACTTACAAATAGCTATTTTGAGCGAGCCGCGATTCATCCCAGTCCGTTAGTGGTATCCGCCGCAAATTACGAACCCGTGCCCAACGCTGGGCGTTATAAAAGACGTCCGCGACACATTTTCACTGACCCTCCCGACGATATCACGTCAGCGAACGATCAGTACCAGCCTGTCTCTCGTAACAGAGCGTGCTCACGCCCACGCCCGCGTAACCACAGATCGCGCCGCCGCGGTCTGGAGGTTAATTTCGCTCCCGCACACCCGATTAGGCCTCCCACGGCAGCGGCTCAAGCCTAGGTTCGATCGCTCGGTAGGGAGCCCTTGAGTGCGTTGCTTGCGCGATACGGTGACACACACATACATCACTGCTACAACACTACACGATCACCTCCACACACGTGCACGCTTACACACTACACATCTTGGTGGAAGGGTTATTTTAGTTAAATTTTTCCCTTATCGAACTGAAAAACTCTCCAAATTTTCGACAAAAATATATGAAAGAGTTGTTGAGGCGGATATGCTTGGTACACATATACGTTTCAACAACTCAAACATATATGAATAGTTAGCTAGGTTAGCTAAGTTAGGTCGCGATTTTTGCATGCAACGGGCAACAGCCAAGCCGAGGTGTACCGTGCTTGAACCCTTGAGCTGGTTGCCAATATAAAATCGGCTGAGTGCCTTAAACGCTCGCCTTAGTAGTCCGGTGAAGCTGTTAAGACCTTGCTAGGTCAATAGCTTAGTCAGTTCGAGAAAAAAAAAAAAGCGTTGCTAGCCTGAGTCTAACGCAAGACGCGTAAGCGTAGTACGGCCAGTAACGCTTACTAGCATGTCAAGAAGAAAAATTATAAGTCTATCCTCAGTCAAAAAACTACCGCTCCACACTGAAAAGAGTTTTCATTTCAGTAACACATACTGGACATACTGAAAACTGTCTAACAGCCTGATTTTCAATTCTAATGTACGTTTCTAGATTAACAGGAAATATATAATAAATGATATCAATTTCATATTCAATAATTTTTCATTTCTTAAAGATGATTGTTGCCATAATGTAATAGAATATTTCCATTTGGTAGTATTATAAATTATTTATTTATTACTGTCACTTAATAATTAGTAATTGTTATCACCAGTTGAAGAAATTGAGTTATACAAATAATGAGTTCTTTAAAGACCCAATTATTGTCAAGAGATTACCTTTTATAAATGATTTTTCAGTTATATACGAAACGTATGCCTAAAAATTCATGTATATAATCAGAGTTAAAATGTATATAAATATAGATAAATGATTGAATTTACACAGGTATATGCGCATCACTTCAGGACTTTATTTTGTTGCGTTTGTAATTGCAAATGCTTTTTTGTAGGTAAAAAAATATTGTACACAAAAATGTATTTCAAAAACACCTTAATATATAAGACTAGCTGTACTCACAGCTCCACACACGTTTTATTTTTAAATTTTATTAAAGAATTATAAAATTGTGAGACTATGCATAATTATATATATTTACTAAATGAAAAAGTTGTAAGTACGACACGAACGCCACTTACAATAACATGTAAATTAGATATATAAATACTAACATCGTGCCAAATTAGAGTTGTCATCAGCAACATATTTGGAACCTTAACCAACCATACAACTACCTCAGTGCTCCCTTCAAAATCAAAAACAATAAGCTGATAATTATTTCTCTAATTAAAAGTAAAAAATGAGTTGAAATCTTGCTAAATTTCATGCAGACAAAGTCGCTGGTAATTTATATAATTGTATCATGTATTTCAGCTATCTTCCAGTGAAATTCTCGCTAATATCGGTAAAAATTTTAAAGATTGTAAAAATACAAAAGAAATGTAATGATAAGATTTTTGTCTCATTGTTTTCGTTAGCACGCCCGTACGAAACCAGTACAGGCAGCTTAGTATCAAACTCAATTAAAAAAAGCACTTTTAAAATCCTATAATTGATGAGGTTAAAGTGCTCGTTGTAAAAACACATATTGGTCCCGTTCACATATTATCTTTGGTATGTTCCTAATTGAATAACAAACACGCAAGAACCTGTTTGTGGTGTAACCCGACGAAGCGTCCAAACCTAAAAACGGTGTGTTTACATAAGGTTTCTTTTATTTGTTCAAAATATAAAACACATTATTAAATAAAAAATATATTTCATAACATTAATACCTTATTTATTCTGTATTAATAGGGATATATACTATAGCGTAAACTTCCATTTTTTGTTAATTATACTACGTACTAATTGGATAAGATTATTGAATCTCCTATAAAATATGATCATATATAATAGTTAGCTTTTCACATGCGTAAGTAATCTAATAGAATATAATGAAAATAGTTCATAAACATAATAATATAAATACTAGTTTCGGAGTTGTAGGTTTAAATATTTGACCTCCGATTAAGTTACTGCTCCTTCTGGTTGATGAAGGTCCTCAGGACTGGGGTTATTCAATTAAAAGTGCAATTGTTAACTTGCGTAGTTTAATTTTAATATTCCCCGTGTCTACGACCTTTCGTGCGGGCCAGCGCGCAGTAACTTTATATAAGGTACTCTGTGGTTCATACGTCGCGCTCTCACATAATTATTTGCTTACCATGCACTCTGCCTTACACGCTTACATTGTGTCCCTACACTAGTCTGAAGTGTATCAATTTTTCATAAAATAAAACTCCTTCACCCTTTAATAAGTTAATTCTGTATATTCATAATCAAAAAGCCATCTCATGAAAAAACAATCCAAGAGCGAATTAAACAATGACAAGAGAAAAGACATGAATACTAAGGTGGATGCTACTTTGCCTGGAATTGATTGACCAATACTACTTCTAACTACAACAAAAAGAAAATCAATTAATTGTTAAACATATATTCAATCAAAAATAAAAAACTATGAGAGTATTTTTCTAAAATTCAAATCGTTTCTTACTAACCAGTTTCTAAACATATATTAATTATTATCCTATTCCATTACAGCGATATATGAATTAATGCTAATCTTTTCACGAATTAAATTATAAAAATATATCTAGAGAAACTAGAATAACAAAGTTTATAATATATTTTAGTTTTTGTTAATAGTAAACCAAAGAATTATCTTTAATTTATAGCAAAATTATAGTATTTTCTGGTATGAATATCAGAAATACAGACTATTAATCGAATATAATAAAAATATAATCCGGAAAATAGAATAGATTTCATCTATGTATCGAAGAATCTAAATAATCTGCTTCTATTGAATTTGTTTATGTTTACTTCAAATAAAGAAATAAGCAATGGCCTATTGTATGTATGTGCATCACTTCACAAATCTTTTTTTCTTGAATTTTTAATTGTTAGTACAAGATTCGTGTGATAGAAAATATTTGAAATTTCGAACAAAAAAGTAAAAAAGTTGATTTCTAAAAGTCGTCGTCTAAAAAATCAGTGAATAAGTGAGTCAGAAGATAATAGGCAAATCAGTAAAATATAATACACGTATATATAACTAATTTTAACTGGATAATCTCATACAATTCCAAAATTTAAAATGGGAAAGGAGAATAAACAACAAAGGCATGTAGCTTACAATGTCGTCATCAAGTGAATGATATCGGTTGTCAAAATCCCTAAATCGCTTGACAACTTTCATGCCTCGGCCTAAAGGCTGACTGTTGAAAGGCTTTGTTCGCAGTTGAAAGCTTTGCGGAATGTATTATAGTACAACGTAGTGTAAACTCATTTGTGTGTATCGTCGACGCCTCATCCCATTCTTAATACTCATACATAGCTTGCATTGTTTTACTAAGAAGCGTAAACAATGAAACACTTTGACTATCGATATACGTAAAACTAAACAATGCAAGTGAAGATAAAAAAAGTGTCTGTGTACTTATGTACGTTAAAAGTTACACTTCTTTGGCTTAACACGATAAAGATATTTTATCGTTATTACTTTATCTTTCGCTTATTCTACGTTTGTAGAAAAAACGACACTAATAATAGAAAGAAGGTATTTAATACATTGAAAGTTTTAATACAAAAAAATACAAACAACAAATACAAAGAAACAAAATGTTGACTATAGCTATCTTTAGAGTTTCGGTTTATCGTGACGGATCGTGATCGTAAAAAAATATTCTCATCATTTTTCCCTAACACACCAAAAGAAGTATAACATCAAAAAAAGTTTGATATAAAGTATCAGTAATACAAAAAATATAGTAAGATATTGGTCATGAAGTCCCACGGCAACGGCTGAAGCCTAGGTTCGATCCCTCGGTAGGGAGCCCTTGAGTGCGTTGCTTGCGCGATACGGTGACACACAAATATATATCACTGCTACAACACTACACGATCACCCTCACACACGTGCACGCCTACATGCTTACACATGAAAGTGGAAGGGTTTTTTTTCCCCTTATCGAACTGAAAAACCCTCAATTTTCCGATAATAAATATATGGAGGAGTTGTTGAGGCGTGTATGCTTGGTACACATATACGTTTCAACAACTCAAACATATATGAATAGTTAGCTAGGTTAGCTAAGATAGGTCGCAATTTTGGATGCAACAGGCAACAGCCAAGCCAAGGTGTGCCGTGCAGCCTTGAACTAGTTGCCCAAATAAAATCGGCTGAGTGCCTTAAGCGCTCGCCTTAGTAGTCCGGTGAAGCTGTTAAGACCTTGCTGGGTCAATAGCGTAGTCATTTCGAAAAAAAAAAAAATCGATCATGAAGTCTTCTAATACATTCCGTAGTCAGCTAATGCCTATCTAATAATCAAGCAATATGATAGGATGCCTGTTCCTGATTAATTGTTACCGTCAAGCGTACGGTAATGAATCCGTCAAAGCGGCTGTATTTTAGTTAGAGTCGCGTTTCGAGATATACTGATACATCTAACTGCTGAGAGTTTTATACAGGCATGACGGTGGATACTACCGACGTGAAATTATAAATTCATCTCCTGCCAAAAATACCGCTCAACGCGCCTAAAGAAGTCACTTCAATAAAACAAAATACTATCAGTTAATATTTCATCGTTGTGAATTACTTTTACAAACGATTTTATGAAAGTTGAATAGAATATTAACTGTATAACAGTAAATAGGTCAGTTCCACACTGCGCGAATAAGTAAGGACTAATTCCCTTTTACATAGCGATTTTAGCTAAGTCATTACCAAACAATTTGCTGAACATTTGTAGGAGGAATGTTCCTTTCAGAAAAAATCCTTTTTCGTCGGTTGAGTTGAATGGACGGAGTTTAATCAAGCAAGTATCTCTCTTTCTGGACACAACCCGTCCATTTTATTCTTCTGAAATATATAGTTTTAATTATAAGCACGAACTTCAGATAACACATTATACCTAATGTTATAAGAAAACAAATGATTTTTGAAATAAAAGTGGAAGTGGTGGGGGCAAACACGGTGTTGGATAGTGTTTCAAAACAGAAGTTCTCGTCCAATCACCGAAGTTAAGCAACGTCGGGTGCGGTGAGTAGTTAGATGGGTGACCGCTTGGGATTTTTTTCTCGAACTGACTATGCTATTGACCTAGCAAGGTTATAACAACTACATCGGACTACGCCGCCTGGGAACGCAGCGTCACCGTTGACTTTTTGCTGCATTTTTAAAATTGAATCGTTTCCCTGTAATACAAAAGTTTCACTTCTATCGTGTTTCTTTACGACACACTGTGTTTTTTAAATATGTGTAATATTAAAAATACGTATACAATATTCTGTATCAAAGCGACTACATCTAGCAATAACGTATGAGATATATCAGGCAAATTCGAATTTCGTTTACTAAAATAATATTCTTATCAATTTGATTAAGGGCTAGGCTAATATTTCCTAATCCAGTTCATATAAATGTCCGTTGAAATTGTAAAAAATGTTTTGATTTAAAACAAAGTTCTAAATTAAAAATTGATATTCATATTACTTTTACATTACTAGAATGAATATTATCAATTACATTCAACTCATAAATATTTATTCATTGATTTAAAAAGTTATTTTACTTAAATACGTGAACGAATTGTAATATAAACTTATGCATCTGTACATATAACCCTTTTAATCATAGAGAGACGAACCTTTGAAGCACCTAATGGCATTAAGATATTTACAAAAGGAAACATTGTTCGTCTGGAATTCACAAGCGTGAATTACAAAATTATGTAGAGGAATGATCGTTTTGTTTCGAAATACCGAGTTATAATCAAACATATTCGTCTTCTCAATTTAAATTTAAATGTAAATTGTTAAATGTAAATTGTAAAATTGTTAAATGTAAATTGTAAAATTGTTAAATCTTAAAGACAACCATTGAATAATCTACACTTTGAAACTATTACATGTATCCATACATTTTTTTAAATTTATACGAAATATACATTATAAATCTTAATATATAAACTTCTTCTGTACATTTGTATGTCACTGAACTA
Source organism: Antheraea mylitta (assembly GCA_014332785.1). Taxonomy (NCBI): domain Eukaryota; kingdom Metazoa; phylum Arthropoda; class Insecta; order Lepidoptera; family Saturniidae; genus Antheraea; species Antheraea mylitta. The sequence goes on from JACEII010000011.1 coordinate 736,559, forward strand.
CTCCGAAACCGCTGAACAGAATTAAAAAAAAATCATTTGTGTGTTCAGATGGATTCAATATCGATTAAGATTCATAATTGAACCCCGTAGGGAGTGCTTCGGTTGACTTTTAGGATTTTTTTTATTATCAAGGCATGACAACGCCCGAAGTGCTGGCTAGTAATATTATAGGGATATAATTGTAGTGTAGAATAAATTCTTTAATTGATTTTACATACCTCGAGTATATTATTATGTTTAATAGCTGCCTTCCCCAGCTTCGCATGAGTGTACTAACTAATAATACCTGGTCTTCACATTACAGTACATCCATGTGATGAAACAAAATAGCAACTGAACGTCAATCTGTCAATCCAATCAATATTTCCGAACATCTTCCTAGAATCTTCTGTCTCGCTCACTATTTTATATAGAGATTTTTTTGCCAAATAATCAGACTTTTTTTTTTTTCGAAATGACTACGCTATTGACCCAGCAAGATCTTAACAGCTTCACCGGACTACAAATAATCAGACAAATAAGTGCAGTTGTTTAGAGTCATGTGTTTACATTTTTTTAAATATCATATAGGAGGCAACCGAACATGCGGGTGCCTGTTGTTAAGTGATCACCGCCGTTTATAGACAGTGGCAACCCCAGAGGAGTCGCAAGTGCGTTGCCAGCCTGCGTTTGGGGGAATGGAGAGAAAGGAAAGGGGGAAAGGAGAGGAGAGGGGAGGGGAGAGAGATGAGTCTCCGGTGCTCTCACTGACCGAACGAAACGCAACAATGCAAGCATTGTTACTTCACGTCGGTTTTTTGTGAGAGGGTGGTGCTACCTCGAACGAGCCGACTCATTCATGCTGAAACCAATAATAGCTTCAGCGTGACTCTACCACTTATGTTTGGCAACTGATTTTCAGTTGCATTGGTTTGAAGAAAAAAACTATTTTATTGACCTGAATTTATATTCAACAAATAATGTATTTGTGATTGAGACCATTCCAAAGAGTTTCAATACTTTTTGCAATTTAAACCCTTTATTTATGAAATACCGAAATCCCAGTATAAAATTAACAATACGACCGACAATACTTTACAACCGTAAAAGAAATAAATAAATTTCAAATGAGTTATTATTTAACAACGAAAAAAGATCTGGCACAGTGAAAAAAGTCTTTAACGAGGTTACTGAATTCCGGAAAGATAAATGAGGATCTGCGTGAACACAATCTTTTCAATAATGTTCATTGAAACGTGATAAACTGCTTTTGAATTCCTTTCTCAAATATTTAATTACTCTCAAGTTATTAAATAAAATATTTATAAATACGAAACATTTATTTTTCGTCTTAATTGTTTTATGTTAGAGTTCAATATTTTTTTTAAATGCATAGTACAATTTTTACAATGATGCCTGAATTCTTTGATTGATATAAATATTTCATGACATTTTGAAAAAAAAATGGTCTTAACAAATACTTTTCCTTCCCTAAATATTTTTATTTTATACTAGCCTCTGTCCGCGACTTGGTTCGCGTGGACATAGTTAATTCGGGCTAACTAATATGCACCGAAAGCTCTCAAGAGGAAAAAACAGCCCGATTCTTAAACATTCTTCATTATTACTCCGCTCCTATTGGTCTTAGCGTAATGATATATAGCCTATAACCATTCTCGATGAATGAGCTATATAACGTTGAAATAATTTTTCAAATCAGACCAGTAGTTCCTGAGATTACCCCCTACAACGTCGCAATTCACAACGTCACAAATTCACAAACTGTACCTCTTTATAGTATTAGTATTTTTATATTATATATCATAGATATATCATAGATATATCATAGAAGTATATATCATATCATAGGATATCATAAGATAGTATATATCATAGAAGGCAAACGAACAGGTAGGTCACTCGATGTTAAGTGATCAGCACTGTCCATAGACACTTGCAACACCAAGTTAGTCGCAAGTGCGATGCCAGCTTGTGTAGTGGGAGGGGGGAGGAAAGGAAGGGTAAACAGGCAAAGTGCGGAGAGGTAGGCCTCCGGCACTCTCACTGGCCGAAAGAAACGCAACAATGCAAGCACAGTTACTTCACGTCGGTTTTTTGTGTGTGCTAACCTGAGCGAGCCGACCCATTCATGCTGACACCAGTAAATAGCTTCAGCGTGGCTCTTCCACTAAAGATTATTAGTTGTTAATATTAACAAATTATCGCTTGCGACGGATCTTTAAATTTCTCGTAGTTATACGAACCAAAGTACGGAATTTTGTAATCAATCCTTTTGATAAAAATACTAAATATGAGAGTCGATTGCCCGTGTGACTTTTTGCCGCAAAGCCGGCAATATATCGCATACTAAATGAGGCCTCTCGAGCAGCAGCCTATTACAATTAACCACGAGTTTGTGGTCACTTCGAGGTTAATAGAGCCTAACTGTCATCTGCAGTAACTGTTTAAAATCATGTTTGCATATTTGTTGCTTCATAAAATAATAAAAATTTAAAAGTAAATAGGATGAATACACGTAAATAAATCCATTTATTTTGGCTACGTAAAAATTTGTTTAGTATAATATGTACTTTACGCAACCATGACCTCGTAAACTAACTACTTGGTTAGTGTTTAATCTACTTTTAACAAAAAATTAAACCGCTGAAAAAAACTGAAAAGCAAAAAATAATAAACCTTTTACTTTACTCATATTAATAACTAAGTTCTTAAACTAATGTAAGTATACCTAAATAATTTTAAGTCGGCGCCAAACAAGCAAATTAATGAATTACGTAAAGTGTGATGCGCGGCGGCGGTGCAGCGTTACACACCCCTTGCATGCCGAGCGTTTACGAAGCAACATGAACGGGCACACACGTTACCGCTGGAGATTTCACATTGCATTTAATTTGATTTGGTTATTTGTGTGAATTTCAGTAATCTAGAGATCTTTGTTCATTGATTGTTTGGCGCCGACTCAAAATTTCTTAGGTATACTTACATTAGTTTAAGAACTTAGTTATTGAGATGAATAAATTAAAAGGTTTATTATTTTTTGCTTTTCAGTTTTTCGGAGGTTTGATTTTTTGTCAAAAAGTTTTTGTATTATAATTTTTGTGGCTATGGTCTTACTAATTACTACATGCTTAATTTATTTGTAATACACAACTATGAAGCTGAATTAAATATCATTCCCTGTTTTCCTACCCTCGGGGTTGCTTTTTTCATGTTTATATGTATATGGGACCAACTTCTGGGTATACTCTTTCAAATCAAAGGATACTAATTTAATTCGGACTATTCTGTCTAAAGTTATTCGCGGTCATAGATATAATCAGTGCGTGAATAATCAATGATTCTCGATTTACATACCCTTAGGGTTGAATTTTTTCCCCCAAATTGAGAACAGCTTTGGAGTATACCCTTTCGAATAAAAAAAGAATTTTTAAAATCGGACTATACTGTAAAAAGTTATGCGTGATCATACATAACAAAAAAAAATGTACATACGCGACGAATTGAGAACCTCCTCCATTTTTTTCGTCGGTTAATAACATTATACTGTTTACTAGTTGGTTTCCGTTTTCTTGTGACTGTGTTCAAATCTTTTATATTGATTAATTTCTAGGCAGTGTTTTATTTATAATATTGCGATATTATTCTTACTACTCAACTTCTATAACCATTTTTCTGATTATAAGTTAGTCCCCGTTGAAAACTGTAATGATATGTAAACTAGATAACATATTAACGAGATTGCCCTATTCGCCTGTAAAAGTTTAGATTTCGATCATTCAATCGATTTTGCCCTTACGAAAATTAGGCTGAACAAAAAACAGAAACTACAATTTTATGTACTTAGTGTATTTTACATAATTTTAATTATTACATTTAGAAGAATATTTACAATAATTTGAAGGATGAGTAGGAACATACTAAACTGAAAAGAAAATGGTTATTTTGTTTAATTAATTCACAATCGTCATAATTGTTCTAAATTGTTAAAGTCTCCTTTACTGTTTATCAATCTAAATTCATAGGCGTACAACGCTGTCGACTTAAGACTTGCTTTCATCTCGTATTACTTTGTGATCTTTGTCCAATTATTTGTATAAGAAATTGCCATCGTATTATTTTTTAATAACATTTCGTTCTGGGGTCTGATTACCATAATTTATTTGCTATTAATTGTTCGGCTTATACCTTAATGGTCGTTTTTATAGACTTACATTTTAATATAGGTTGGTACTGTTGAGATATTTTGATTATTGAAATAAATACCTATTAATATTTTAACTGCCACTACAAACCGTTCGAGTGAAATTCTTAAGAAGTTGATTTTGTGCCATTAAATATTTGGCAATGGGTTGTTTCCTAAATTGATTGTCGCTCGGAATAATGTATATTTTGGCAAGACGTTTTATACGTTAAAAAATATGTCTCCTATTTAATAGAAAATTTTAAATACTTTGAATAATATTTTAAAAAGCTAAAGGCACTACATTTCCTTTAATACTTTTATGCCAAGTGCATTTTTAGTTTAGCCTCGAATTAGTATTCACATGTTTTTTTTTTATTGTAGCACGGCAAAGTGACTGCACTATGACTGATGGTAAGCACAGTACAATCCAAAAATAATAGCGACGACCGATTGACACACTGTCCATCGCCGGTCGCCACTATCATGCCGGCCTGTAATAATATGTACATTGTATTTATTTTATTTTATTTATTTAAACTTAATTGTGCATCAATTATATACATTAGCTACTAGAACATTTTAGGTTTTATTATTGGTACAATGGGCGGTCTTATTGCTATTAGCAATTTCTTCCAGGCAACCTTTGGACGAATTCGTGTTATTAACTATTTACTATTTTCCTTGCATGTACATGATAATGTACGGTGTGGGTATTATATCGAAATTATTTAATTGTTTATTTATAATTAATTAAGAACGAATAAACTGTTATATTTTTATTGTGGCGCCCAAAAATCAATAGTTTGAGTATTATGTTGTTATATCACTGCAGGAACAAGGAACCAGTTACGTATCAGATACTATATTTAGTACAAAACAAGTATGTAGCAGACCGTTGTAATGCACGGAATAATTAAAATAAGTCTTAGCGGTTACCGTTTATTTTTATCTGCACCATATTTTCTGCAATTCATTTCACTACCGTTTGAAAAAAAACTATACATCGTAATCACTTATAAACGTTTTTTCGATTCTAATTTTCGTTAAAACTTAAAAACATCTGTCTTGTTATTGTATTTATACAGTACTGTTTTGTCAACGTGACACAAAAACTTAAAGTACATTTTGGTACATCTTCCGGGATATCAAATATGGGCTTGTATTTTAAGTTTAGTTCTTTTCTGTATAAAGAATGTCTTCTTTACTAAATTGACAGTTTTGGAGATGATTTATGATAGACACCGTAGCTTCGAATTTTAGCATCGGAAAAGTCCATAAATAATGAAGTTCTAGTGACTCTGCTGTGGTTAAAACAAAGAGATGTATGTACCAAAAGACGTATTTTACAATCAAACACAAGAATTAATGGTGTAACATTTCAAAATCGTTTTAAGAACTTAGTTACACAACGTTTTATCTTGAAATGAAGAAATGATTAATTTTCTTTTGTGGTACATCGCTTTATTAATAGCTGAATAGCTGAAAGCTGTTTGTAACTTTAGTAAGAATTGTTGAATAGTTACTTTACGCTAATGCTAATACGCAGCGAAAGGTCTCAAGAGAAAAGCAACCCCGTTTTTGAAATATTCTTCATTAGTGCTCCGCTCCTAATGGTCTTAGCGTGTTAATATATTGCCTATGACCTTCCTCTATATATGAGCTATGTAACACTGTAAGAATTTTTCACTGGTCCGATAATAAAAACTCTGTCAGTTTTATATAGCTCATTTGCCGAGGAAGGTTATAGGCAAATACGTCATCACGCTAATACCAATAGGAGCGGAGCACCAATGAATAATGTTTCAAAACCGAGTTTTTTCCCTCTTTAAAACTTCCACTGCGTGTTAGCGTTAGTCCAAAGTAGCTATACAACGACGACGAAGTCACGAGCAACTGCTAGTCATTTATAAATTTAATCATATTTAATGAACTTGACATACTTAGAAGTTGCAAATATTGTCAACCTAGATAAGATCTGTTTGTAAAAAAAAAACAAAAAGAGGAATAATTCGTCAGTTTCAACTCTCTAGTGTTCATTTAGAGACGATCATTTAAAAGCTTTGCAAAGTAAAGTCTAAAATGTTACATAAAGAAATAGATATAGGTACGGTACATAAAACTCGAAATTTTGGTCATTCGATTGAAATATTTATGTCCATTTATTCGTGTAATGAGACCCCCTAGGTGAGTTAGCTATCGAATTCTACACCAAATTACGGTTAAGTATTATCAACGAAGATTAAAGGCGGTATAAAGTTCCCACCCTTTTCAATGGAGACGTAAATCCGACCGCGCGAGGGCTGTCGAGCCGCTCTAAAACGGTATTTAAAAACAAATTGCTTTCAATCTGTCTTTGTAAATAAATGTAGGCAAACAGAATCAGAGAAAAAAATCTTCTCGGTAAATCACGCTTTGATTAAGATGAATTTTCTACTGTCGTATTTTAGACTTTGTTAACTTATTGGTTGTCTATATTTATGTATAAACTCTTCTGTGGCATCGATTAAGTATTTCAATGAAAAATTATTTTCTTTTTAGTAGTTGCGTTTTTGAACCTATGTTGCTTTAGTTCAGTGTTTCCCAAACTTTTTAGGCCATTCCCCACCTTAACATTTGTCACCGGTATCTAGTATTGCATTAAAATAACCCAAAGGCGAAAGGGTTAAAGTTGTGTCGAGTCTCTTTTTAAATTACCCCTCTTAACTATCAGATTGCCCCCCTATGTGGCGTGGGTCCCACGTTGAAAATGGTTGGAACCACGTTGGAAATACTGGTTTAGTTTATATCGTTTAAGGACACCATGTCTATCGACCTAGTTTCGAAATCCTACAACTGACACGGAACTTTCGGTTAAAGATAACATCGCGATAAAACTACAGCATGATGGTAGGGTTTGCTGAGTGCCTGGATAGCTACCACCTACAAACCGCCAACCAGTCGCCATACAATGGTTGGTGTATTATGGTAGCTGGACTTAAGGGCCAGTGTCTCTCTAGGTTTAGGTTTATCATCCATTGCCATATAAAATCAGCTGAAGTTAAAGATTGAAACCAACGAAGTATATAAATGAAAAAATAATTCCAGGTATTCCAGGTTCGTTAAGCATTTGCCTTTTCTTGAAAAGTATAATATTCCGAGTTAAAAAATACAATTTTTGAGGTGATAAAATTAAAGATAATTTATTAATTTCATGTTCTGAGAATCATTATCAACGTTAAATAGGTACTACTCTATTATATCGGAAAACATCCTAGTCATTAAGAAAAGAAGAAGCAAACAAACAGGTGGGTCAACATATGTTAAGTGCTTACCATCGTCTATAGACACTAGCAACACCAGGGGAGTCGCAAGTGCATTGCCAGCCTGTGTTTGGAAGGGAATGAGAGAAGGAGAGAAAGGGGAGAGAAGAGGGGAGGTGCTCCTCCAGCGCTGTCATTGACCTAACGAAACGCAACAATGCAAGCATTGTTATCTCACATCGGTTTTTTGTGAAAGGGTGGTACTAAAAGGATGGTGTACTCAATCGGATTTATCATTTTCTCTGTAAAATCTTTACTAAAACTATACAAATTATTGCTCATAGCCGTTATTATTTTTAGTTGTTATACTGAGAAGAAATGACTTCCAGACGTTACTTACGTTCATATAATTAATGAACCTTTCAGTACAGTACAGTACTATCTAAATAAAATCTTTATTGCTCTTTCTTAGTCTTAGATATAGAATGACTAATCTACAAAATCGTTTCAAACATTTTCATGACCAAATATTAATTTATCAAGTGCGTAACGTATGTATCACGTAAAATAAATTAAACATTAAATATTTTAAAATGATTAATTTAAATTCAAATTCCGGACTTAGCACCAATAAATTTGCCAATTAATATTGCCAGTTAATATAATATTAATTAATGCTGTTTGTTTAATTTATGATGTTATGGATTTTCGAAATAAAACAATACAATTATGTACAAAATCACAATTTACAAAAATACGGACGTCAATCTGTGTATTTAAATTACTAAATGTTTAAATTAATAATGAAAAAGTGTTAACTAAATGGATGTTGTTGATTTTACGTATACATTATTATCGTATTTGTTACTTCTATAGTGTTTACGATTAATCATATTTACAATGAAAGTAAAGTTGTTACAAAAATTTATTCGGAAAAATTTTAACTGAACAAGTTTGAATTTATGAATTCACAAGCGACTTGCAGATAAGTTTCTGCGCTTTAAATTTCGCGAGGGAATTTATTATTATCTTTCATCTACAGTTCTGGTTTTTGATATATTTCTACTGTTCGTTCGCTCATTACAAACAATACGTTTACTTTTCATAAAATTTTCATTTTATTAATACTGCCAACTCCATATGTTCTATTTTTTTCTGATGTTTACTAAATTTTGATGCTATGTATATTTCCAACACAGTTTTGCATATTATCTGTGGGACTTAAAGCACAGTACCCTCTTTGGTGATTTGCCTATGAGAACATGTTGCTATTTTAGGCATATTATATTTGGCAATTAAGTTGAAAAGGTTTATTTACCACACTTGATATTGGCGGAATTGCCTACCTATGTAGAGGCCATACCGAAAAAAAAATGTTTTTGGTAATTATAAAGACACGGAGTTTTTGGCGGGATATAAGTCTGTTATATAATGGATTTTATATTTTATTCATAATCTCGTGTTACTTGACTCTATATTGTGTAAAGTTGGTTGTGTTTTATGTAATATGGTTATTTTATTGTGCATAAGTGAAGTAAATGAAAAATAATACCACGAACCCAGAAATTCTAAGATGCCACAAAAACTCCCAGGAAAGTTGTAACAAGAGAACCACCTTCTTGTTATAACACTGAAATAACCGCACGACACTTTATATCATATATCAATCCCCTTACTTTAGCCTGATAATTTTTAACCTAACTTTGACTTTATCAACTCAACACTTGAAGATATCCGAGCATTTTTTTAATGATTATACTTAGATTAAGAAGATAACAAATTTCTGAAATATTATATAGAAGATTTGGCGCTTATACCTTTACATTAAATTAGACATAGAAGAAAACTCACTAAAGGATATACAAGAACCACATATATTGACAACTTCAGAATTGGCAGTATGGATTAATTCCTTCGCCTATCCTATTGAACGAATAACTACTACAAACTAACTACTACTATAAAGTCACCTGGAAGATTTTTAGTTATAGTTGGATCCGGGTACTATAGTTCACATCAAGTTATTTATTTTTTATTTAACCTACCATTTTTTTTTATTTCTTACATAAAATAATGTTGTTATTCCAGTTTTTTAACTAGCCAGTATTACCAATATATAGTTATATTATTTACACTTATTACTCATTAAGATTGTTAATATAACATCTGCCTATGGGATCCGACAGTGACAACATTTAAAAAATATAAAACTTTTGTGATACTCGAATACCCAATGACTATGTTATTGAGTGTAATTATAAAGTTAAATGGATATTGATAATATCTATTACGATGAAATATAACTCAAATATTTGTATACTAGTGTCTGTTATTTGTATCCAAAACGGCATATCGGATTTTAACTAAAAGTGTGTTACAGAAAAGAGGATTACGTGTTGTACTGACTTCACCTAGGTGGGATAAAAAAAGACTATGATGCTAATGGAAATGAAAGGCATTACATAATCCAACCTAGCTGTTACCGGTAACTTCTCGACCGCGTGGGATTTACCAAAAAAAAAGAATTATTCGATGTTTGCGGATTGATAGCGGAACCCTTATTTTTAAAATACAACTGTTTAAATTATAGGTAACCAAGTTACTTATAAAATCAGCTATCTACCAATGAAATTTTCATCAAAATCAGTGTAAAGGTTTCAGAGATTAACCAGAACAAATAGACAAAAATTTTAAAATTATCTTTTGTTTGTTATTGTCGTATATACCTCTGTATTAATTTAGTAAAAAACTAAAATTTTAATATTAAAACTATTGATTTAAGTGTAATAAAATAATATACATAAGTTTTCACTAGAAAATAGTCAAGGGTATTGATTAATATAATGTAATCTAATTTATTTATAACCATATATTATAGAGACTAATATAATAAATTTGAATCTCATTCATAAAGCAATCGATCCTCAATTTGTAACAGTTAATTATCTACTTGTTAAAGAATATATCAAAATATTCAGATAAATAAGGGACCTCTCCTAGAAAGCGGATTTCGTCTGAATAATCCTATTAGCTTTGTTAGCACTAATGAATGGTATTTTACTACGAGGATGTAAAGTTATACAATTATATAACTGATAAATTAGAATAACTACTTCAAGAGAATAACGAGCTTTGAGTAAGACGCACTAAATTGATGTGATAAGTTCGTATTTTGTAATTTAAATATATAATATCTGAACGACCGAGCCTAGCTCAGTTCTTTAAAAAACATTTTTAAATTAAAATAAACTGTTCGGGTTTACCTTATAAAATTAATATAAAAAATATATATCTCTTCTGCTGGCACTCGGATTTGAACTGGGGTTACACGGATTTTCAAAGCAACCGATTTCCATCTGAGCTATTTTTGTTTTGACAGCGGCGGCAAAATTTACCTTTATATTCTAGCTATATTTTTTAATTGCCTGAAATATCAGTTAAAAAGTTTTATATGAATAAAATCTAGTTAGATCGATTTATCGTCCCCGAAACTACCTACATACTAAATTTTATGGATATAGATTACGCCGTTTCCAAGATTCTGAATACATAAAAATATAATAGTATACAAGAATTGCTTGTTTAAAGGTATTAGATACATACTAAATTTTATGGATATAGATTACGCCGTTTCCGAGATTCTGAATACATACAAATATAAAAATATACAAGAATTGCTCGTATAAAGGTATTAGATAGATAATTGATATATTGATAAGATATAAGTCATGAGACGTCAATGATGTGTACATAATGTAATAATACGGGTTTGTCTTCAAAGGAGATGAGTTTAAAAATTCTTATGTATGCAGACCTTAACGGCCTTAGTGGACACTGATCGTTGTTCCGGCAAGCACCGACGGAGAAACAGCTTCAAATATGCCGATAATTGGTTTTGTTCAACGCATTCCGTTACGCATAGAGAAATATTAAACTGTCTCTTAAGGGCGTTTCGGTAAACTGTAATCAAATTCATAAAGTTGAAATTAATATTGAAGCTAGGTTGTTTTTAGTGCTACACATTTAATAAGTAACTTAACTTACCCCGTGTCGAATACGATCTACTAATATATCCGTTGTCAAAACTGTGATGATTCAAAGTTTACTATATCTCATATAGTAATACGTGAAGCAAAAACTTTGTACCCCTTTTTAAGCGAATTTTGTGAACGGATGAACTTGAAATTTGCCAAAGGTTCAGTTTATATGGCGGAGAAGTGCAAAAAATTATTTATTTTATATAAAATCCATTAGAAGTACATTACATTAATTAAAATATGCACTACTCACACTAGTGCTTGAATTTTACACAACGTATACACATGTTAATAAAAAATAAAAAACCACAAGGCACAAGTAGTGACAAAATATAAGTGATGTATTTTTTATCTCATAGAAGTTTCGTTTTTTTATATATCATAGAAGGCAAACGAACAGGTAGGTCACCTGATTTTAAGTGATCACTCCCGTTCATAGACACTTGTAACATCAGGAGAGTCGCAAATGCGTTTCTAGCCTATGTTTAAGAGGGACGGGGAGGAGAGGAAATGGAAGTGGGTCTACGGCGTACTCACTGACCAAATGAAACGCAACAATGCAAGCACTGTTACTTTACGTCGGTTTACCGCGGGCTAGCCGATCTATTCATGCTGAAACCAGTAATAAATCTATGCTAATATTATAAAGAGGTAAAGTTTGTGAGTTCGTGACGTTGTGAGTTTGTGACGTTGTAGGGGATAATCTTAGGAACTACTGTTCCGATTCGAAAAAATCTTTCAATATTATATAGCTTATATATTGAGGAAAGTAATAGGCTATATATTTTCATGCTAATATCAATAGGAGCGGAGCACCAATGAAAAATGTTTCCGAATCGGGATTTCATTCCTCTTGAAAGCTTCCACTGCGTGTTAACGTTAGCTCAAAGCAAATGTTACTACGCGGACAAAGTCGCAGGCAGAGGCTAGTTTTATAAATAAACCAGAAGTTTTATAGTGATAATAATACATTTGATTAATGTCAATATTTTTAATGTGAGTTTTTGCTATCAATATAACTCGGGACCTTTCTAGACTTTTCTAATTACCCGTTAATTCAAAGTGGTCTAACAAAAACAGCGGTACATCAAACTTAACCAGGTGTGAAGTATTGCTTAGCGTGAAGTTTGTGTTCGGCAAAGTTAAGCTGTAAGGCCGTTACTAGTATACAGTTCAGCAGTCATCGCAACTCGCTCCGGAACATCTGCGGCGCGCTCACCCCGCCCACCCTCGGCAGAACGTGACAAATCACTATAAAATATTAAACAGCTTACCTTTACGTTGTTCTACATGCGGTTTAATGGCACTGATAAAAGGTGGAAATTCAAATGTTGAATTTTCATAAACACGTATAAAAATATTTTAAGAGATGAATTTAATTTTTTTTTATGTCATAGGAGCCAAACGAACAGGTGGGTCACCTGATATTAAGTGATCACCACCGTCCATAGACACTAACAACACCAAGGGAGTATCAAGTGCGTTGCCAGCCTGTGTTTGGGGGAAAGGAGAGTAGGAAGGTAAGGAGAGGTGGACCGCCGGTGCTCTCACTGACTGAACGAAACGTAACAACTTGCGACTCCCCTGATGATGCAAGCACTGTTACTTCACCTTGATTTTCTGGGAGAGGGTGGTACTACTCCGGGCGAGCTGACCCATTCATGCTGAAACCAGTAATAGCTTCAGCGTGGCTCTACCACCTACACATTATATAACGATGAAAACCATAAAGAACATTTTTGAATCATTACACGAGCAAACTTGAGTGTCAAGCGACGATATTCAGTGCCTAATGTGTTTAGACACTATATAGATGGATGTAGGTTCAGACCCTTCCGAATGTGCTGAACTTTTCAACGAAGAAAAAGATCACTCCAAAAGTCACAACATAGTAGTAAGGTTTTTACTAAGCCTGCCTGGTGAACTAATACTCTCAAGTTGCAAATCTGTCGCCAAGCGTTTATCAGCTTAGTATGTTTCCCAGTCTTTGTACGCTTCGTGATTTGACACCAGGTGAGATTGTGGTAAAACATTAAAGCCTATAAAGTAAAAAAATTAAAATAGTGAAGAGGTTTAATATCATAACACCTTAAAAATTTGGAAACTAAAGTTAGAAAACGGTGTTAATTCGGTTTGAGGAGAAATTTTAGACTCGTTATAAACGTGTAGGTATAAGGTCCGCCTATCGTTTAAAAGGGTTTGTGTAAAGACAGAAATAGTAAGTCTCTAATCCTCTAATACACAGGAAACCTATAAAAGGCCTAGTAAAAAAGGAGCAGGATAACACTCGCCCTAAAAGCCTGGTGAAGCTGTGAAAGCCCGCCAAGCCAATATCAGTTAGTCAGTTCGAAATACAGAGCGGGATCATTCTCGCGCGGTTTGTCGGACCGTTCACATTTCTATATATATTCGTAACTATATACAGTAGTGGATTGCTCTATTGGTTACTAAAGATGACGTCATACAATGATGACGTCATACTTTTATAACTACTACCACAACGTAACCCTGCCGTATATGTTAATACAAACAGATAACATTTTACCATAAACGCATTGTACACACCATGAGATTTGACAGAGGTCATTTTTATATGGAGAATAATCGTGTAGAAAGAAGGTGAATAAGGTAAAAAAGTTGAGCCTCCGGCGCTTTCACCGACCGAACGAAACGACACAATGCAAGCACTGTTACATCACGTCGGTTTTCTGTGAGAGGGTGGCTCTACCCCGGGCGAGCAGAACCATTCATGATGAAGCCAGTAATAGGTTTAGCGTGGCTTTATCACCTACTAAATAAATAAATAAAAAATTTCGCTTTCAACAATCAATCTTTTTGACCGCACTGTATATAGCCGTAAGTTCTAGCCTGTACATAATTTCCTCGAGAATCTGAAACAAAACAAAGTCAAAATAGCAGGGACCTAAAATCGTATTTATTTTCATATAAGTTGTGTTGATAATATATTACCTATTTTTAATTACATTTGTGGTCTCCGTAGTTATATTTAAAACGGTCTCAGTTATCGTAAAAGACATATGTGTAATCTTCATAGAGACTACACAAAAAAAATCAACAACATATAATAAAATATGCAATATATATGTTGATTAATTGATTCTTCTTTTTTCTCGAACTGACTACGCTATTGACCTAGTAAGGTCTTAACAGCTTCACCGGACTACTATCAGTTGATTTGTTTTTTGTGGTAGTTAGACGTAGTAGTGGTCAATCGACTTCAGACGCAAGTGCAAAGTAGCGTCCACTACAATATTTAAAATCAATAACGTTCACGCTTAAAAACGTGAATTGCTTTCGAATATCGTTCACAAGACGACATACCTGCTCCTTTCTTTAAAAAACCTTTTTAAATTAAAATAAACTGTTAGGTTTGCTTTACAATATTAGCATTTTTTATAAAAAAAATATATCATTTTCAATCAAAAAAAAAAGATAGCTCTTTTGCTGTCACTCGGATTCGAACTGGGGTTAGACGGATTTTCGAAGCAGCCGATTTCCATCTGAGCTACTTTTGTTTTGACAGCGGCGGCGAAATATACCTTTATATTCCAGCTACATTTTTTCGTAGCCTGAAAACTCATTGAAAAAGTTTTCTATGAATGAAATCTAGCTAGATCGATTTATCGTCCCCAAAACCACCTACATACTAAGTTTCACGGAAATAGCGGACTCCGTTCCCGAGATCCGGAATATATAACAATATAAAAATATACAGGAATTGCTCGTTTAAAGGTATCAAATATAGGTAGATAGATACATAAATGTTTGTCAAAAATAACCAATTAAATTACAATAAACAAGTCTTAAGGGAATTCTTTTAGCATTTGGTAATTAGGAAAACCTTTTACTCAGCTTATTTTGCCGTTATGTTTTAGGAATTATAGGATAATAGGAAACTTTTTTTATTATACTTTACGTTATATTTTCGACGATAATAATATACTTTGGAAGCTTAAGTGAGTTCCGAATAATAATAATTATCATTAATTATTTTAATACACTGTTATTCCATATTCATTATAGTATTTTAGAGGATAACAATATTCGCTTTTACTTTCAAATTATCCCTTCATATTTTAGCTTCACATTTTTTTATCTAGTTGCAAAATCAAAAAGTAAATAAATAAGATAGAAATATTTTCAACTGTTACATTTTTTTCAATTTTATGTTGTTTTAGATGATCTGTGTTGTAACAAAAAAGTTGATTAGTAGTAGTAGGCACATGTCTTCCCTCTTCACCCCATCTCTTACCTCCTTCCAAACATTAGCGTGCACTCCCTTGGTGTTGCTAGTGTCTATGGACGGTGGTGATCACTTAATATCAGGTGACCCAACTATTCGTTTGCGTCCTATGGTATAAAAACAAAGATTTGATGTTAAAATAATTTGTTTAACACTCAATCAATCATTTCGAAGCAGACAACAAAAAAGTCTTAGACAATCATTATGTCAATAATATTAAAAACTAGCTTTTACTTCAGACTTTGCTTGCGTTAATTTAGATTTTACCTATCCCGCTAAAACAGTGCCTTTGTTATGGTAAAAGATATTACTTTTATGTACTACCACGTGTATGTGAAATTTCATGACGATCGCTTCACTTCAATGTATTATTCGCTAAAATTAAGATATCTTTAAGTTTAGATTTTGTTTAGTAAATTTTTAATTTCGTCATGTCGTATCGTCATAGGTGACGATGTTCATTACTAGCAAACTTCAGTTTCGGTGAAGAAAAATAACATTTTCAAATAACAGCATGGCAACAGTATATTATCTACATTTCACATGACCGCATGGCTAGGTAGTCTCCACAAGGGTCCTATCGATCATCAAAGCAACGTAGTAGAGTTCATTAAGCTTTGAAAACTAATTCAATAATACTTCCTTAGTTAACTATTCAAAACATTAGATTTTTCTTATAGAGACATGATCAAGGAACGTAATTAATTATTTAGTAATTTATTTCTCATTAATTAATTACAGTTTTTCATATACTCGTGAAATTCTCTCTACGGCTCTCCCTGTCTATTGTCTGGGAATCGTTGAAGCAAATTGGATGAACTAAAAGGCCGACGGAAGGTGGCGAGGGATGTTCGCTTGCCCGTGGTTCCCAGGATCACTATGATTAACGATATCATACTTTTATTATATGAGCTCAATCATTGGATTCCCGAGGGAAAGTTATAGAATAATGAGCTTAATTCTTAACTTAATATATGATCGATATATTTTTGCCTAATATACAGGTAACATAGAATAGTTATTAGTAATTATCATTTAATTGTACCCAGGATAAATACTGTGTAAATAATCTCATCAGCACAATCCCATATATAATTTATTTCGATGCTATCCCAAGTAAATTTGCATTGCAATTTCGCACTTCCAGCAGACTGATCTAATTCTATTCCGTAGGCAATATAGTGTGCGTTTGTTCTATTGGTTGTAGCCCAATTTCTGATAGGTCTATGAATATTTACTGTATCATGCAAAAGAAATTTGTTTGATATTTTTATCTTAATTTCTACCTATCTATACCAATAGCTATGTAATTTCTCCCACTTTACGCAACATTTTGTTTACCTACACAACTTTTTGTTATAGAAAATTTTTGCGGATCAGTATTTCAAAGCCCTCCCATATGTTTTACTACAAAAATAGTGTTTATAGTTAAAACTATAAGTATAATAAATATGTATAGTAACATTACAGATCTTACTACAATACGTTACAGATCTTACTACAATTCTGTTATAAGTTTAAAAAAAACACATCATCATCATCATTACCCTTATCCCACTTAAGTAGGGTCGGCACAACATGTTTTCTTTTTCCATTCTCTCCTGTCAGATGTCATCTCAGTATTCACACCTTTTACGGACATCATTTTTCATACAGTCCATCTATACATTTTCGGTCTTCCTCTACTCGTATATCCGTCCACTAGCATACTCAACATTCTCCTAGTCACATGGTTTTCATCTCTCCTCATGACATGCTGCGTTGTGAAATGAGTTACCTGGTACTGTGTTTCCCCAGGGTTATGACATGGGGCTCTTCAAAAAGGGATTGAAACACGCTCTCCAAGGTCGGCAACATAACAGCGATACCCCTGGTGTTGCAGTTATCCATAGGCGACGGTAACCATTTAACATCAGATGGACCGTCTGCCTGTTGCTGCCTTTTGGCATAAAAAGAATGCCCATATTATGCTAACCGATTCCTCCTCAACTTCTCTATCACTGGTGCTATTTTCAAACTACCTCTAATATACTCATTCTTAATCTTATCCATTCTAGTTATACCACACATCCACCTTAACATTCGCATCTCTGCCGCATGTATTTTTTTTTCATCCGCCTCTTTCGTAGCCCAGCACTCAGATGCATACAGCATGACCGGTCTTATCATAGTTTTATAAACCTTCCCCTTAAGTTTCAAAGGCATCCATCCTACATTTATCCTATTCCTCACGTCCTTATCAATGTCACCGTCGTTTTGTATCAATGAACCGAGATACCGAAAATTGAGGCAGGCAGGTAAGGATACACCATTTAAGGCATTTAAAAAAAAACATATATCGTAAACAAATGACTATAAGTCTCGTTTGATTCCTGTGTATATCTAAGTAGTTATAGTGTTTATTGGTTTGCGTGATTTCCTGCCATATTTTTAATAATCGTAACAGACGCATAAAGAAATAATCATATGACACGCAAATAGTTTGTTATTTATGTGTCATCATTGCCTTTTGTCATAATACGAAATTTGTTTTATAAAATAAGAATTGATAAAAATTGCATAGATATAAAGATAAAAATTAAAAAGAAAAGCACGATATATATAAAGGACGAAGCCCCCTGGCACCCCAACCGGGCCCAGTCGGAAGCGTCAGGGTTAGGAGGGGTAGGAAACAAGGAGAGGGGGTGAGGTGAGGGGTAGAGGGAAAGGATCCGGGACGCTGGCGGGCAATGCCAAACTGCACGTTTCGCACAAAACAGGGGGATTTATTAAATACTCACAAACTGTACTTACAATTGTCCTTACAGCACTATACTTAATTAATACTCGTGTTACAGCGCTCTCTGTACACGGGTACAGGTCGCAGACACTATGCAGGACGAACGCAATCAGACCCGTGACCCTAATCTGCCTGAGGAGGGGCAGCACCTCGATACGCAGCGTAGACTCGAAGCGACGTGACGTGACGACTCGACGAGCGAAGACGCGATGTACGGCGATACTTGATGTACGATGAACTACGATGAACTTGATGAACCCGAAGATACTCGAAGACTCTTGATGTAACGATTGATTCCCCGTTCGTATCAGATGGTCTGATTGCTATGAACCTGCCACGATTTGTACCGGCCGCCGTCGAGCTTAAGTACTCGGCGGCTATACCTTAATGAGAGCCCCTGCGGCTCTATCAATTTTTTAACATTTTGATTCTCATTTTCACTATGAATTTTGTACATTTTCTAAAATATCTTTATAACTATAATTTACACCTATATGTGTGATACATGGTTAGATTCGTCTCGAAAAGCTCTATATAATGCAACAATTGCCTAGATTATACCTAGAATAACTAAAAAGTTATACAACAAAAACATGCAATTTTACAACAATTCTCGATTTTTCCAATTTCTTCAAAGGCCTTTTTTGGCTTTCCTGAGCAATTTAATTATATAAATTTGTAATATTATCGAATAATATACTATCCTAAGCATGATTTACACAAAAATAAGTTCAATTTTAACAATTTTCGAGATGTTGCGAATTACGATTCATGAATGTTTACTTCTACAAATATTAACATTTTATCATAATTTTTATACCTATACGTGCCTTTTTATATAAAAACAATTATTACGATCAAATTACATCAATATCTTAACTAATTACACGAAAAAACATCAATTAAAGTTTCTAAAATGACCCTATTCAAATCGTCCTCACAGCACGGTACGCGGTGCCAGACCAATGCGTGACACGCGCGCGCCAATATATTATTACTATTCTACGCGTCGCTTACAATATAACTTATTCAATTATTTGATAAATTTACTAAAAATATAAATAAAAACTACGTTCTTTTATAAAACGAATGTGAGAATCGCACAGTGCACTACTTCCAGCAGTCGAAATGACACTGATAGAATTTCAGTCCATGACGAGTCGTTCTGTATCAGAACTCAGCAGCAGGTATCAGTCCAAACAGATCTTAAGAGCATTTTGCGTGGTAAATCTTATAGAGGACGCAAAGCGACGCTACATCCCTACGAAGCGCCAGAGTGTCTAGCTGTAAGGAGAGCATCTTGCCGATGATTCGAGCCCCTCAACGTTGGATTCGGCCAAGAGGAAGTAGGTGACATTAAGGTGCTCCGGCCCAGAGGTGGGAACGATATTCAATTTGTGGACGAACTTGCGCCTTATAAAGCTGAAGGCGGTGACCAGGTGTGAAATACCATCCTGTTCTGTTAAGAACATCAAATTTTGAAGGCCAGTTTTGCTGTTCTTTTCAACTGACCACCAAAGTGAACGTTGCTTGATATATCGACACCCAGGATACTGATGTTAGGCTTGGCGACTAAGGTTTATTACTTACAAGGTCCGAAATTTATTTTAATTTCAGTTTTATGGGTACTTCATACTGAATTTATTTTAGTTTACCCGAGTTAACAGTAATTCAAAATTGTAAAAATGTAACTCTAGTGAAAACTTGAAAGTAACAAAACAAATATCAAAATCACCTAGGATCAATTAAACTTGTAGGTAAAGAGGTATATTTTTAATATATTAGATCTCCATCACTAAGTGAAAAACTCGTAATAATAATTCCCTCTGTAACGCTTCGATACAGTGATTACAATTTTGGAAAGTATTTATTAAAGGCGATTGTCAACTTTTTTTTATTCACCATTCTGTTCGAAGACTGTGCCATGCTAAGCTTAGAATAAATAAGTTCTTTGTGTCAGTGTAATAATTAATATAATAAGTAATTTTATATTATATAATATATAAGAAATAAAAATAATATCATGCAGCTCATCCATTTCCCGAATCACGTTACAAAGGAATTCCATTTAATTTCATTCAACAATGTTACGCAGCCTAATAAACAATGGGTTATTCAAAAGCTGTCAACGCAGCGACATTCGACGTTTCAGTGGATGTAAACCGTTAATATAATGGGACACTATTGTCCAATGTTGCGACCGCTATGCCGCACCGTGACACACTTGAACAAGTTCTGACGCTGACACGACGGGAACGTGTTAAAGGACTCTCTCTCTCTCTCTGAAAATTCCACATGTGAAGTACACTTTAGAGGGTAACTATTGTTTTTTGAGTAGTGGTGATGCGACGTTTTTGAATTTAAAATCATAAAGATGTTATCGTTTTTTGTATAAAAGGGTTTTTTCTTTTTGTCTTAGATTTTTGTATCAAAGATTTGCTGTTCGGTTACTCTGCATTTAATAACATTACTAAACGATGAGAGAGACGAAGTTTTTATGTTCTATTTATTCACCGTACCGCTGCTGCTTCCGCAGTATTTTTGAGCAAGGAACTTGGGGAAGTACGTAGGATTTGCGATCTGAATATTGTTTTAAGGTACCACTAAGGTTCTATGGATTCACCCTGCGGTTGCTGTTTCCACAGTACTGTTGAGCAAGGAACTTGGGAAAGTGCTTGGGATTTATGATGTAAATGGGGTTTTAAGTAACCCTTAAGGTTCTATGGATTCAACGTGCGGTTGCTATATCCGCAGTATTTTTGAGCAAGGAACTTGGGGAAGTGCTTGGGATTTGCGATCTGAATGTGGTTTTTAGGTACCACTAAGGTTCTATGAATTCACCGCGTGGTTGCTGCTTCCGCAGTATTGTTGAGCAAGGCAGTTGGGGAAGTGATTAGGATTTGCGGTCTAAATGTAGTTTTAAGGTACCCCTAAGTTTCTATAGATTTACCTTGCGGTTGCTGCTTCCGCAGTATTGTTCAGCAAGAACCTTGGGGAAGTGCTTTGGATTTGTGATCTACATGTAGTTTTAAGGTATCCCTACCAATACGCATCAAGACATGTTTCTCCTGTTTACTTATCTACCTGATTGAGATTCAACTAAGGTCGTCTTGGTTTCTAGGAGGCGGCCCAGAGGGTTTGCAAGTATAACCTTCTGAGTGACTCTCTGTGCCCACGGAGGATTGGAGGGAGGAGGTGACGATAAGCCCGCCTCTTCCTGCCACCGTAGCCGGACCTGAGGGGATGGGTCGGGGAGCCCATCTCTTCATTGC
Organism: Antheraea mylitta; assembly: GCA_014332785.1. Classification (NCBI taxonomy): domain Eukaryota; kingdom Metazoa; phylum Arthropoda; class Insecta; order Lepidoptera; family Saturniidae; genus Antheraea; species Antheraea mylitta. The sequence goes on from JACEII010000011.1 coordinate 758,333, forward strand.
ACATGAAGGAAGGAAGGTGGCCGCTGGGCGGACCGTTGGGGCGGTTATCCAAGGGGACTAGCATAGTTCGATCCGTTGCCGCCCAAACAATACGGCTTGTCGGTATACCGTGGGGTTTTAGTCCCAGTGAGTCGAACATAACCCACTCTCTCCCCCGAGAGGGTGGCGTATTCATGAGGGATTTTCCCACGTCAATGAAAAAAAAGTTTTCTCTCTAATATATTATAGCTTGTGAGAGTGCAAATACTAACTAAAGAGTAACTGCATATACATTCCTTCTAAAAAAAAGTTAGATTATAATATTTAGCTTAAATAACTGGGGTTTGTGAAGTATTTATAATTGTTAATCATTTGAAATTATTATGATAATATATCTATCCAGACATCTGGTTTCATTAATTTCTGCGAGCGACAACTTGGCGTTGCTACATCATGAGAATGAATTTTTTTTCGAGTCAGTATTCAATTAGCTAAGTCTTGGGATTCTTATAAACATATTCTACGCGAATTCTACTTAGAGCAGTTGAATATTTAACAGGCTTCATTCAATAAACGTCGTATACTCCTTACGCGAGCTTTCACGTGCATCCCTTGAAGAGTCATAGAAAATGCTGTTTAGCATTTAAGTCTCCTTTTCCATATGCAATAAAGTATTAAATAAATGTTAATGTATAAATTTCAGAAAATGAACTACGAGTATAATACAATGAAATATATTACTTAATATAACAGCGACATAGCGTTCCAATTACATGGATAGTATTTTGCAATCACCAGCAAGTATTCAAACTCTCTGAATAAGGAAATGTAAGCTCATGCAATAATTAGAACAAACTGTAAGAAATCCAAAGCTCTGTTCTATATCTTTGAGATAAGATTAATAAACAACCAAATCAGCATCAATATTTATTCAGTAGACCAGTAATTGAACTAAGCAGACAAGTTAAATAGAAGTCTACACTTTATACAGAGTAAATATGTCTGAGATAATGAAACACGTCGTGTTTTGTTATTGCTGTTGATTTTTAGATCATAAAGGTCTTAAGTTACATAATATTGGAGTACAAGCATTTTTTTGGTTGCTTAATTCTTTAGTATGTCTTACCAAATACTTCTAAATTTTTATGTCAGTTTTCTTCCACAAGTTTCTTTTAAAAAAAATGTTCCGTGCTATTACAAAAAAATTAAATACGTATTGAATACTTGCTTTAAAAAAGTTCGGCTACATTCGTATTAAAAGCACCGCGCTCGCCGATCGCTGCCACGGCAAACTCTCGTCAACCTTTTTCACAAGTGTAAGGTAACCAAACCAAACCGAGACAAAAGAACAAGATGTCGAACGTTAGACGAACGCGGTGTATTTAATACGAAATACCAAAAAATGTTGAAGTACATATCCAATACGTATTGAACTATTTTGTAATAACACGGTTTATGTCTAGTAATGTGATGAGAATTTAAAATACTGTATGGACACGATATAAATTGTGATTATTTTCATCATTTTCAGCCCGTTTCAACCCATTGTTGGATTCTGATCTATCTTACGATTCAACTTTGTATTTATTAATTCTCAATATTTCGCATTAAGTCTTTTACATTATTTAATGACTTATTTTTTCAAACAAAGAAAATAGAACGTAATATTTAACAAAATTTAAGACGTAATCGGCCATTAATATAGAACAACTCTCAAAAAAGTTAAAAAATAATAAACTTACCGTTTTACAAGCAATAATAATGAGTACAAGAAAAACAAATCGCCCAATAAATAATTCTCATCATAACAAAGGCTTTAAGGCACCAGTTCTTTTTAAATGTCCAAGCGAGCCTGTGAGTCATTAGGTATTTCCTTATTTACATCACAAATTCCCGCAAATTAAGTTCGTTTAAATGCCATTGTCGCTACAGACGCTTAGCGAAGATTCCTCTTCACCAAACATTTTGTCCCAGTTTCCTTTGTTCTTCCAATATAACTGTAGTAATTAATGAAATCCGTATCCACAAAAAGATAAATATTACTGTAAATTTTTATGTTTTAACTGTGCAATGTTTTTATTCTGTAAAAGACGTTTTGTTTAAAATATTTCAGCGATGTCTAAGCTTCCGTTTCAGTGTATTTATTTTGTAGCGACATGTTGTGACGTGTTTTATATTTGCGGTATAGTAGTTGGAAAGTACTGCTATTGAGTCGATTCAGTTTGAGATCGAGTTTTAGGTCGGAGTTTGATCTTCGCACATGACTGACTTTTTGTGTGATGAGTAGCTATAGTAATAATTTAGTTCTTGGCTGTGTATTAATATATATATATATTAAATTTATGATTAAAATAGTTATCTTAGGATTAAATAAACGTACAACTTCAAAATAACCTGTATCAACGCATAAAATTTATACAATTTTATTGTAAACTTACTATAATGTGTATTATACTATACTTCTTTATCAACAAGAATTATAATAAAACTTTGTAAATAAATAAATACTGTACATTTTATATGAAAAGTAAGGAATAATTTATTTTGAACCATCATGTGTTTTTAACGTATGCTGTATGCAGTTTCGTTAATTAAAATATAATGAAGTTAAAATAAAATAATTTGTTTTTTTTTTTAAATATAAATTATCCTTGGTAACTTAAAAGTTTTAAGTCACATTACGATGCAATATTCATACATAACCTAACACGACATACTTAATAATTTAAATATTGGGTAAGTAAATTATTTTAAAATTGAAATTCATAGATTAGAATTAGATCTTAAAATTCCGAGATGGAAAGTTTTAGTTGTAAGATTTAGACTTTGATAAAGTTATAAGATACATTTTTATACACACCGAAATAATCTAACATAATGCAACAATAAATACATTAAAATAAGAAAGCCACGATTTAAAGACAAGCACGTTTATATGTAGATAAAATAAATTATATCGAAAGAAATGACTGGCCTGTTAAATGTGAATATAGCACCAATTTATCATTTCCCACCGACTTTTCCCCGGGCACGGGTCGCTTTTATCTAAACTCTTGCTACGGGACTCAAATAATTATTCTTCTCTCTGAATTCAACCTGAAATTTAATATACCGGAACCTGACCCTTTAAAGTCCAGTAGTCTATTGAATACAATCTTCTATATAAAAAAGTATGTGTGTACTTATGTACGCGCGTTAGAAGTTATACTTCTTTGGCGTAACAAAATAAAAATCTTTCCAAAAATTTTATTTTTCGCCTTAGTCTACGTTTGTAGAAAAAACGACACTAACAATAGAGAAAAGGTATTTAATACACTGACAGTTTTAATACAAACAACAAATACAAATAAACTAAATGTTGACTATAGCTTACTTCAGGGTGTCGGTTTTTCGTGAGGGTGTGCGCGCGCATCGTAAAAATTCACTCTCATTTTTTTTCCCTAACGCGCCAAAAGATGTATAATTTCAATTGTTAATAAGCGCATAATTTCACAACGGTTGCGTCTATTTGAATAATTATTTTTTTTATTGTATCTGTAATTATCAGGTAAAGGTTTGTATGAAGTAAAGCGTGTGAAAAAACACACGGAATAACAACAAAAAAAAAAATATATATGCGAGACCGGTAGGAATATAATAGGAAGATTTTTGTAAACATTTACAGAATTGACAGTCTACGTTCAGTTGTTTAGTTGCCACTTTATTTCGCTACATGCAATTACATTATAAGTAAAAGCAGTAGATACGTCATAAGCGCTTTGACAGTGCCTTTTTATAACTTGGTTAACTAGCTTATTTTTGATCGCTGTTCCGTCAATCCGTCCAGATCTAAGCAACATAAAACTAAGTCTTTGTCATCACCGATACTGAGAATATGCCATCTTACTTTCATATTTTACTAAGACAGTTTGACGTTACAATATTACTTTACGTATGTGTGCGTTATTGTGCCATTTGTTTTGTCAAAATGTCATGTAGGTAATGCTAGATGCTTTTTAGTTATGATATCATTGCTTACATGATTGTCATGTAAAGGAAAGATTTCATGACATTTTCTTCGTTAGTACACGCGGGCAGTTAGTATAATAAAAAAATATTAAAAAATTTAGTTCCTATGTGATATATATATATATATGTATATATAGGGGAGTCGCAAGTGCGTTGTCAACATCTGTTTAGGTGGATGGGGAATGTGGCGATGGGAGGTAGAGGGAGTGGGAGAGGTGGCCCTCCAGCGCTACTATTTACCGAACTAAACGCAACAATGCAAGCACTGTTACTTCACGTAGGTGTTTCTGTGGGTCGAGTGGTACTACCCGGGCGAGCCGACATATTCATGCTGAAACCAGTAATAGCTTCAACGTGGCTCTACCTAGGAGGTGCTTAAATGGTTGCATAATCACAGAGTAATGACTAACACTGTTCGGAAACAAACAATAAAACAGAATTTGAATATAAATCACACATTTGTATAAATTTTCTACCTAAGTAAAGTAGGCAATCGAACGAAAAGATAAATTTCCTTTGATGATTTTTATTTCCTTCACGTGGAAAGAGCTTTCGAGTTCAGTGAACAGTATATCTTCTATTGTGAGTATTCTGCATACCTTTTACTATGGAAGTGAATATTATAAAGAGTTACTTATTTATAAAGATTAATATACACAATGAAATAAAGGTAAAAAATAAATTACATGGATTTTATGCCTTTGTGAGTATAGAATATCCGTTATAGATTTTTCGAGATCGATTTTTTTTTAATGTTCTATTCTCCTCCTCTTCCTCCCACTTTAACTGGATTCGGGAGGATGGGTCTGGGGTCCATCTTTCCATTGCACAAGTCCAGCGGACGGAGGATACGCCTGATGTGTACACGGCTGTCTGCTAACAAGACGGGGCCCGGCGGAGGTGTTTTTGCTGTTGGCCAACCGCTGAGGTGGCACGATGAAGTCTATAGAGATCACGTGCTGTGCCAACTATAGCAGAAGACGTACATCGTGGAGTTTTAGTCCGTGCGAGTCGGATATAACCCACTCTCTCCCCCAGGAGGGTGGATATCCATAAGGGATTTCCTCACATAAAAATAAAGGTCTAACTGGTTTCTACATGAATGGGTCGGCTCGCCGAAGGTAGTACTTAAAGGTAGTACTTTTTCACAGAAAACGGACGTGAAGTAATAGTGCTTGCATTATTGCGTTTCGTTCGGTTAGTGAGAGCGCCGAAGGCCCATGTCCCCGTCTCCCTTTCATCCCTCCGCCTTCACCATTCCTTTCCGCCGTCTCCAAAAACACAGGCTGGCTGGCAACTCACTTGCGACTCCTCTGATGTTGCTGTGTCTATGGACGGTGATGATTACTGAACATCAGGTCATCCACCTGTTCGTTTGTCTCCTATGATATATAATATATAAAAATACTAATAACTCGTAAGGTAGGAGTCAAATAAATAACTTTTTAAAGCGATAATGGCTTAGCTTCTAAGCGTATTAGTATACCGTAGGTTCGAATTCTAGCAACTCAGTCGGAGGTTTTAAAAGATTTTGATAAAACTATAACATGGTGGTATATCTTTTTCTAAGCTGTCCTAGCTAGCTAACACTCAAGTTAAAAATCTATTGTCAAGTATCTTTTGATATGTTCTGACTGCTGCTCTTAAGAGCAGCACGCTCTAGGATTAGCGTGTTAATCATCATTAGACCCACATTGTCACATCAGATGACTAGTCTGTCTTGAAACGTAGGTTAACACAAATATCAATAAAGAGTGGTCTGATTGTTAATTACTTCTTTTTTTCGCTGGGGAATCCTCTTGTACCTAGCTGGGCAGCACAAGTGAGAATACCAGATTTGTACTGACTAAACCCCCTCGGTGTTAGGGTGGGTAGGATCGGCCTCTGCACTGCTTCTACCTAACTCGGCAGGAAATGATCTCTCCTCAGGGCTCCAACTCGTGGTGTAAAGAGGGACTTTCGCCCTCCCTGACGAACTTATAGGAGGCGCACTGGACACTAATGCACCTTTACCACGCGGGCCTGTATTATTTACTTCTCCTGAACTATGTATTTATTATTTTTTAGTATATCACCGTGTTCAGACCAAAATGTCACTTAAGATTATCTGAAATTGTTACCTTTCACATATTAGCGAATAGGACGAAAATAAAAACATAGTTTCTCTTGTTTTGTTTACAAACAATATTTTCTTTCCCATACGTGATTATTGTTGTTATACGAATCAATTACCAGAGATGAATAGTACTGTGTCAAATTGGAGGAAGGTAAATATTTTTGTAACGGAAGAAACGGATCCAATATATTGTTCCCTAAAATATTACATGGTTTATTTTACATCAAAATTTGTAATAAAGAACTCTTTTGTATACAATATTAATTACACGTAGAGGCCAAATTAGAAGCCAAATTAATCTTCCATCTATACATATAATAAGGACGTAAATCTTAGGTGTCTGTACTTTTTCGATTTTCGTGAAAAAAAAATGTTACAGATGTCTAAAAATAAGTAATAAATAGATTTGAATAATTTTTAGAGATGTCTGTTTGTCTATCTGTCTGTTTATATAGGCGCGCATCACTGCTAAAAGACAGTACTCTAATGGGGTGTAATATGTAAAGAATTTATATGTATCCACATTATGCGTTTTATTATTTAGAAAATCTTAGAATTTACATATGAATCTTTAGAAGGACGACATTTCGTGTTACGCGTAATTTTATATCTGTATTATTTCCCAAGATATTTATTGAAATGATAAAGGCATTCTGATCTATATTAAACGCCAAATATAATTATAGTACTTAATTGTATAAGTGTTTATACTATATTTGGTTAAATAGTGTTGTAAATAACCGATTATTTTTTAATAATATGTAAAAGATAAAATCGATTGTTATGTGTTATTCCAAGAGTATATATGATTACCGACATTTTTATACTAATTTTTTAGAGGTACAAATATGTAATATGTTAGTTTTATGTATCTTATAAGGTTTAGTCAGCGCTATTAATGCCATCATCCGAAAATCTTTAATTTACCCATTTAATTCCACAGTATGTATATATAACATGAAATATGGTAACTAAACCATTGATATACCATATATATATAATAGAATTTTTAACAATCTGTCATAGAACTAAAAGTTCATACAAATCTGTTATATGCGGTAATGAAGTCTACAACCTCTCTCGTCAATTTTAAATTACGATACAGCTTTATCACCCCCATCTATTTATTTGGAACAAATAGTGAGAACGCTTATTTTCATTTTACGAAATAACTATCTATGTTGTATCTCTTATATTAGTGTATTGAAACAGAGCAATTTGGTACAAGCGGTACAGTTTGCAATTGAAACATGTGTTACTAACGACTGTGTTTCTACAAAAGATTCCGCTCTGATCTTTTTAAAAACGTACTGAAAATAATGTTTAACGAAAATAAATACCCATTTAACAGACATTAATATAGTTAATTATTAATTAAAATTAATTATATTTTGTAGAGGATTCTCTTCTTACAATCGCTCGATTGTGGTGTGTTTCTCAAGAACAGATGATCAATTGATTTCCAAAGCGTCTACGACACGCAAAATAGGAAGGATTTATATGCTGCGATAATTTATTATGTAAAATATATAAATATCAAGCATATCATCATGATTTCTACTCTTACCTATATTTTAATTGATTATTTAGTTACAATATGCAATAAGCTATAATGGGATTACGCGTTTTATTTTAATATATTATTTTAATTGTACATTTTTCGTTCTATTATAGAAGGGTTATACATGTTGAGTCTTAATGAACAAACTCCATGAAAAGTAAGTAAAACAGACCACAATTATTCCAAATAAAACACGTAGCGTGTACCAAAACCATGTCAAGTATGAACAATAATATTAAAACTATTACAACCAATAAGCTTGCCATAGTACTGTCAGGTCATCTAATTAAAGGTATTTCTAGTCAGGGTTAAAACTCTCGTAGTCGAAAATTTTGTGAAAACCGATGCAGATAAGGAAACGAAATGTCTTGATTTGTCTCACAAGGTTACAGAAATGTGAAGGGTACTATTTACGAATATAGTTCTAGTAATAACACCAGATAAGGGGGATAATTTCAAATAACTTCAACTGACATCTGAGGAGATAGAGATTATGAGAAACATAGGCAAGTCTTTTATTATTATTTTTTTTTTTCGAAATGTCTACGCTATTGAGCCAACAAGATCTTAACAGCTTCACCGGACTACTAAGGCGAGCGCTTAAGGCCCTCAGCCGATTTTATTTTGGCAACCAGCTCAAGGGTGCACGGCACACCTCGGCTTGGCTGTTGCCTGTTGCATGCAAAATCGCGACCTATCTTAGCTAACCTAGCTAACTATTCATATATGTTGTTGAAACGTATATGTGTACCAAGCATACACGCCTCAACAACTCCTCCATATATTTGTTATCGGAACATAGGCAAGTCTTCAACATACTATTCCGCTTGACAACAATAGTATTATCCTATACATTCCGTTCGTAACACATTGATACCTTATATATACTAAGGATCAGAAATATTTAATCAAATACTTAAACAATAATAATAACACCAGATTATAAAAGACTCACTCTTAAGCGGAAGGCCTCTTGTCGAGAGACCGTAAAAGCATAATTTCTACGACAACTCACGACGTACTAGCGATTTCAAGCTTTTAGAAATACACAATTTTATTCTTTTTACGTAAGCACATTAACGAGATTCAGGTTTCTTAATAGTATTTTAGCCGTTAAAAATAATGTTGCTAGTCTAAATTATTGTATGTATCCAACTTGAAGTACACGCCAGGATTGAAACTTATGCATATCAATTTTCACCGCTCGAAGACCACAGTATTGTTTTGTTTGACATTTGTTAAACGGTATGAAACCGAATTACCTTTAGACACCTACGATTTCTATAAGATGAGTAGTAGATAATCTAGGTACTCCTACAGGTATATAACGAAAGGCACAATAGAGGCTAAACAGTACTTGTCATATAAATTATCAATTCTCGAAGGTGTATCAGAATATACATATATTTTCTCAATCTGATTAGCTATGGCGCCAAAACGAGACGCTCTTGACATTCAATTTATTTATATCTGATGTGATAAACATAGTTTCTTACTCACGTCTAGAAAGTTGGCATTATAAAATTGCATCCTTTCTGCAATAATTGTATGCGATATAGATGTCGATAATATTGTAATTGTTAAAAGATCTATTTTTTTGTAAAGTGTTTTTTGTGAATGCTTGTGGTATTCGATGAACAATTTTTCAACCTTTATACATACCGAGTTTTCATAGCTTTCTTATTTTTTATGTGTAGAATTGGTAATGTATTAATTTCTCTATATCCAAAATAAAATCTCAATTTCTATTATACTATATTATTACTAAATTAAAATAAATAACTACATACAATAACAAATTGAAGAACTACGCAAGTTAATTGTCACTTACATTTACAGTTTCATTAAAAATGTAATACATTAGGTAGATTCGCAATAACTTCTGCTATTAACACCTAAGCATAGGCTGTTTAACGTCTGTAACTGTAATGGAATACTATCATATCATATTTAATGCTCTAACAATTTGCTATACTGCAAATAATACCATAATAGATTTGTGTGTGTTAACCATATCAGAAGAACTATGAAAGTAAATCAAGTGACAGAGAAGTAACATATATACAACGTAGTATTAACATACCTTAAAGAGAAATGGAAACCATATAACTACAAGGGTGTTAAGCAGAAAGTTCGACGGATAAAAGAGTAGAGAAAAACGGAAAAGAGTAGGAATGCAAATATGGCTTGAAGAATTGTATTTGCATAACAGTGATAATTAAATTGAGATGATAGATTACATCAGGAGAAGAAAACCAGTTATGCTAATATTTCTTGGATAGGATAAGATCAATAAGAAGTAACTATATGTTATAGATACCTGCCAATATATTATTGTATATATGTGTATATGATTTGAATACAATTGTTTCCTATTAACTAAGTGTTACAAATATTCTCAAATTTTTATCAGAAAAACAATATTTAACACTCTTCCATTTTTTAAGTCCACCAAATAATTCTAAACGTGTTAACCGAACGGGATGTATAAAATGTACGAATGCACCACACCTACTTTGTACAAACAATGGCTTTAACCCCTATTGTACTCTGGTTTGCAACCACAGCGTATGGATTAACCGCCACACAATGGACACGACTTCCGGAGTGCGCAGACTTGTGAATAAAACAATCGTATGATAGCAGGTTTTATTTTTTCACGCAATATTATATTATTCTCATCTTCCTTTCTAGTTGCTGGATTTATTAATACTTTTTCTTTTTTTTTATACTCTATATTACTATTATCCTGAAGGGCCTAGACATCCTTATGTGGCGTGGTGAGGTGGCAAATTATTGCATTCTCTGTTTTCCAAGACTTGAATCTAACATAATTTGTTATATTTTTTATTTGATTCATGGGGGCGTTATTTTTTAAGCTTGCATCCAAAAACAACAGCGATCTGAAGATGCGCCGTGACGAAACAAACTATGTTTAGTCGATTGTAGGCGTTACACTTTAATCTTCGCCATTTTTCATTAATTGCATATTTTTTAAATACTTCGTATGTCTTTCATTCTTTTTTTATCGTATTATATTTTACAGATATATACCAACATGACAGTGTCTATCGACAATGGTACAATCGTCGACCAACAACGCTTTTTAAATACTTAACCAAAGCTTTCTGTTGCAGTAAAATGAGACAACGGCCAATTAATTCCAAACAGAAGTACAAAGTAGCGTCCACTCTAATATTTATTAATTTATACTACTATAAGCAAAGCCGAAACCTAGGCTACAGGCACAAGATTTTAACCTTGGTCATGTACTGGGTTCAGTGGTCCATTTCAGATTAGCACGTATATCAATACGTCTTACACATGTAATTTAGGGGCTTCTAAACTTTTATACGATGTTTTGCAATAAGGTCTTAAACAGAAACAAAAAACAAATCAGAGATAAGACTAGTGAAATTAACTCTTGGACTCTTCTACCTTTTGGACATAGTTTATAAAAAAAGTAACTGATTTCGTGGCCAGATAAACTTTTATTTTCAGATTTTAAAGTTATGTATAATAAGTACGATTTTGATTTAACGTTTAAATACACTTTTTCAAAAATCACGAAAGAAAAAGTATTAAATTTATCATTCATTCAAAAGATTTAAAGATAGAGTGGTATAAATCGAAATCCAATAAGATATTGGAATTGGGACTTATTCTAAAACACATTTTCTTTTGCACGTCGACGCGCAAGGTTGAACTATTTGTTTGTAGAACGTGTTTTTGAATGAATAATGGCTTAAATGCTGTTAGCCACATCTTGCATATTAGCATCTACGTGCCAAATCTTTTTCTGATGAATTTCTTTTATATGAGTGTCACAGTGATTTTCATGGTGACATTCTTTACTTATAATATTATAAGACTTAATCACATAAACTACCGAATCCTACTCTAAAATCTTTATCATTTGGCATATATGTTAATATTGCTAAATGCAACGGTATGTATATTGCTAATTTTTTACAAGGCACGTAATTTAATATGAAAATAATATAAACTGAAAATTAAAATTAATTTTAATCGTCTGAAGTGTACTAGTTGGAATTACTTTAAACGTTATCGGTGTTATTACAAAAAAGTTAAATACGTATTAAATACTTGCTGTAAAAAGATTTGGTATTAAATGCACCACGCTTGCCCGAAGCAAGTTCGCGTTATCCTTTTTCGCAAGTCTAAACTTTTTTTTATTTCATGGTGCCTTCTTACACCTATGTGGCCGGGGAGCAGGAACTGCCTACGGCACTACCTCTGCTCACCCTGTTGGTGTCGACCCCTCGTAAGGGGCCCCTTCTGTGGCCTGAGGGGTTAAAACATTTGACCCCTCAGAGAGGCGTGGGTGTTAAACCCCTCGACGAACTGTGGGAGTCGTACGGCACAATATGCCTGCTAACTAACCAAAGCGAGACAAAAGAGCAAGATGGCGAACATTCAGCGAGCGCAGTGCATTAAAAAAGTAACCTTTTTAAAGCAAGTATTCAATACGTATCTAACTTTTTTGTAATAACATTGCATATCTTTTACTTAACTATGTTTACGCAACGTTTGAGTTGCAAGTTTTTATAGTGCTATAAAAGAGTTTGTAAAGTTATTAAGAACGTGCTGCGAATTTTACAGTTCCTACTTGTTTATTTATTCCTTCCCTCCGATTCTTATATGATATTGTATGTATTCTCTTGTTTATTATTTTGGACGATTGCAGAAATGTTCACGTTTTTCCTTCATTTATTCCAGTTTCTTATGAACATATGAACCTTCGTTTAAACTAATAGTACAGTCCTAACATTGCTTTATTCACGTACACACAATAAAACTGCGAGATCTCGCACCAGTAATAATTTAGATTTATCGTAGCAATTCTTAGAAATTTATTTGTTAGCTGTACCTGTCCTTTGATAAAAGATTGCTTTTATTATCTAGACTATCTGAACAGAAAATGGAGAACTGATAAAGGAGTAGAATTTTTTATCGAATATGTCATTAAGTTATTTATTCAATCTGTGTTCTTCTATAAATTGGTCCTTCGTGGTGTATAAAACTTGCTTCCTTTTTGATATTGCCTTATAAGGTTCAACACTTATTATAAACATCGATTTATTAAAATATTAAATCTATTTTTAACACATATAATAATAACTATTACTTCAATTCAGTGTTACGTATAACTCTATTCTATAACAAAAATTGCATCAAAACACAATTGGCCCTACTTGATCACTAAATTTTTAAACACGAAAGGGTAAGTAAGCATAAGTTAATTAACCAACCTTCTTAGATGGAACAAATTATACTTTATAATTTATTATAGATTGAATACACATTTGAATGTTATCAAATTTTTGTTTTAATTTCTTGGACATGATTTAATTTGAAATTTAGTTTTTATTATGTAATCCCTATTTGTCATTGTTTATTTTCACTTTTGTATTTATTTTAGTAATTGAATTATACCTTGTGGACTGTATTTTCGATGGCTTTTAAATAAAAGATTTTTTTTTATGCCATAAAGGCAGCAAACAGGCTGACGGCCCACCTGATGGTAAGTGGTTACCGTCGCCTATGAACAACTGCAACACCGAGGGCATCGCTGTTGTGTTGCTGACCTTGAAGAGCGCGTTTCAGTCCCTTCTTGAAGAGCCCCATATCATAGTCCTGAGGAAAAACCGTGCCGGGCAACCCATTCCACAACGTCAGCGTACGCATGAGGAAGGTTCGAGAGAACCTCACGGTAGTCGCGATTTTGCTGGCTTTTAAGGTGTGTGGATGAGCAGCCAACCAGTGGCGGGAGGTGCGAGTTTTAAGAGTAAGATTTTTGCAAATTTACATAATCTTTTATTTAGGAAAATTATAAGTTATAGAGTCCTAGGTCAAGACCCAGGCACATAGTCTATGCCACAGACAATGTCTTTATATCAAAAACTATTATAAAACATAAACCGTAGAGTCTTTATTATAACACCTTTATTTCTTTGAAAGGTTTTTTAAGGTTTAACCTTTTAATTTAAGGTAAAAGATGATCTTACAGCCAATAAATGTACAAATACACAGGAAATAACATTTATAAGGTCATTTAAAAGTTCACACAGACAATTCAATTAGTATTGTAATGTAAATAGGATTAGTAAATAAAGCAGCATAATTTAGTAACTTTTCTCCTTTGTTTCTTAACTGACGTTGCTTTATTTATACTAGTATATATTATAGTAAAACCAAACATTTCCAATTGGAAATATTTGGTTTTACTATTTACACTATCGACAAATCGAAGCCTTTTTCGATAGGATTTGATTTTTCATACTTCACATTTCATTTGTACAACACTTTATATCATCATCATTACTCATCATCATCATCATACTGTTCGCGATAAACTCAAAAACTACTGAACGGATCAGCATACGCTTTTCACCAGTGGATAAAGCAATTCATGAGGAACTGATGAAATATAACGATAATTGTGGGACAAGTCGGAAAAAGTCAAATCGCCTGGGAATTTTCATTGAAAACGCTGCATAATCCTTTTGAGATATAACAATGTATGTCGGGTAAATGTAATAAGGTTTACTTTTGGTTGTATAGGTTAAAATAGAAGAAAGTGACGTCTATTGCAAAATGTATTGACAACGCAATATAATGACAATGACATGACACATTTTTCTTTTTGTGTTTAGCCAGGTGTACAACAACATAACAGAGAGAATGTAGATCTACAAAAAAGTCTGTGAGGGCATATATCTATTTTTAAGGATAGCCCACTATACTCATTATATGTTCTAGAAAAGGGTGACATAAAATTCAGTATTAATAATTATCAATTTAAATAGGTTTCATGCAAATTCTTATCTTCTGTGTTAGTGTTCGAATTCCTCCAAAATGCTAGACCGATTTTTTGAAATTTTTAAGGTGTATTTGGTAGCGTATGAGAATAGGTCGTGAAGTAGATTTTATGCCTCTAGGTGATTAGGGTGTCCCTATCCAGATTTCTTATTATTTGATTTTTTTCTTATTTGCCATCAAACATATATATGATCCTAAATTTACATCTTCTTGACCTTACCCTTCCAGTAGTAGATTTTAGTACTTTTTTAATTCACAAAATCCAAATAATTCAACGGTCATTCGTACTTCAAACAGAACGAAATGATTGATGTTACTTCATAATAGATGGCGCTAGGTTCGTTTTAACCAACTTTCTTCCATACATACGTGAATCATTTACTTTTTTTTCGATTTGACTAGGCTATTGACCCAGCAAGGTCTTAACAGCTTCACCGGACTACAAATTTACTAAACCAACTAGGTTTATTTTGCATTTGCTGTGTATCACAACGCAGTGCGTACAAAATTTTGTACGGCTGATTTTAAATAACAAGAAATTAGTTGTTACCCGCTGCTTCGCCCGCGTGAATTGAGTGAAACTGTTGTTTGATCTATTTGGCAGGCATTTTCTTATACTTATTCAACTCTTAATGTGTTTAACGATAAAAAAATTATCAATTTATTATTTACTAGCGAGCCTGGCACATGTTGTGCCACCCTGATTATAAAAAACATATCACAAATTATATACAAAAACCTTCATCATGAATCACTATATCTATTCGTGAAAAACTCATAATAATCCGTTCAATAGTTTTAGAGTTTTTCGCAAACAGACAAACAGACAGACAGACACGGTAGGGGCTTTGTTTTTCTAATAAGTAATGAAAATAATGAAGGTCTATATACATATAATAAATCAGTGACTAGACCAATGCTGTACATCATTACATAGTATAAAACAATCCCTTACCACGTCGGTTTGTCTGTTCGCGAAAAACTCAAAAACTACTGAATGGATCTTCATGCGGTCATCAGTGAATAAAGTCATTTGCAAGGAGCGTTTTGGTATATAATATGTCAAGGTTTTATATAAATGATGGAAATGTCGAAAAAAGTCAAGTCGCAAGGATTTAATCGAAAACCCTTTGGGATATAACAGAACTGAAGCCCAGGATACTCATTATGTCTTCTAAAATAATTGTGACGTACAATAGGATAATTCAAAAGTTATTTATATGGATTCAGTTTTAATGCTTATTAACTGAAATACGTTACTTACATAAATAATTTCAGACAGTTTCTAAAAATCTTCCACAATTTTGCATTTTGTTTTTTATTTGTTGTATTTAGTCAGGTAGATAGGTACTAAAATACTTATTAACATGGAACTTTTTATATATTTTATTAGGTGTTGTCATTTAGTACAATTGATTAGTTTGAGTGTATGAAATTGTTTGCCTTAATGAATGAAAGAGTTTTTGTTATTATATTGAAACTTTTAACACCACATTTTGATATTATTTTGGCATATTTCAATTAAATATAATTAAATTATTATGTAAATGTATGTTTATTTAAGATATAATAGCTGTAAGTGTTGTGTTTGTCTTAGTGTATTTCAGTGGCCTAATCGGGAAAAACTAAATTATATAATTTGTATCTATAAAACTCCCTTATTAAGAAGGTGTAGTTGAAGTCTACAGATTCCATGTACCCTACATCTTACAAATTTTTATTGAAACAAATAGTTAAATAAAACTGAATATTTTATGGAGGTAAATTTTACTTTACACAGAATTTTAATCGATGAAGTTGGTTAAAAGATAATGGGAAATAAAAACTATAAGCGGTAAAATTATTGCGTAGGTGAGGGACAGAGGAGCAACCCAGAGGATACCGGGAATACATCTTTTGTCAATATATATATATATATAAGATAGTCTGGATTCACAATTGGACCCCGTAGGTATCACTATAGTCGGGGTCTAGGTTTTTTTAAGGTTTTTCGCTTCTGAAAATAAAATTAGAACCGGTAATAACGGACTTGGCGCAGACGAAGGAGCGCGGGTCAGCTAGTATCCTTATAATTATAATATAGAATAAAAAGCACGCTCTTCTACATTCCTTTGTGAGAAGAAGACCTCTCTTATTTTTGTAAATGCGACAATCCTAAATGCTATACACATTTTCAAATAATAAAAGCGATAGGAATTATAATATAACAATAAACCCTTCTTTATTGGCAATTTTCTAAGTGACTTTCAACATCTGTAATAGCAATATCCATTAGCAGCAATGAAGGAACGTTTCCTTTAATTTGGAATTACCTTTATATTATTCCTTCGAGAAATTTCTTCAGTGAACCTTTGAAACATTTTATACGGACTTTTAAAAAATGCTTTCGCTTTTGTAAACATTTTGTGTTAAAAAATCATCAACGCCTATTTTTATCAAATATAATTATTATATGAGTTATTATAATGTCAGTCATCGCATTTGTATAAGCAAATGCTATGCTTTTATTATACCGAGCATTTTAAAGGTTGCCTATTTATGATATAACAATATTTTTAAGAAAAATAAAAGCAACAACAAGTAACAATTAAAAAATAGTGCGTGGAGAAAAAAGGAAGTGAAACTTCGTATTGTGGAAATGAACATACGAAGGGGTAGAAATTTATTTTTAGTGAAATCATATTGTTTCTATAGCGTTGAGCGTTTAATGCAATAGTGCTTTCATGCCCTCTCCACAGTAGCGTTAAACGTTAAACGCAACCTTGTTGGTAGTCGCATTAGAAATTATCCTTAAAAAAAAACTAACAAATTTATCACTAAAACAATATTTGCACGAATATAAATAAAAAAAATATCGTAATATTAATTTCTTAATAAGGGTTTGAAATTATACTATACTTCGCTCTTATTGAAAATTACCAGAGTTCAAAAGGAAACGGTGACTTAGTGTTTTTGATGGTGTTAATTAAGGTTGAATATTTTTTCCATATTATAAATAACCTTAAAGTGTTACCATGGTAGCTCAGGACTTAGGTCTTCAGATACTACGAGAGGCGATATATTCTCGAATCAATAATCTTCTATACATATAATGAGAATGTAAATCTAACTTATTTGTACTGTTAGATTTTCGTTAAAAAAAATTATTGCAGGTGTCTAAATAAGTAATGTCTGTCTGTCTGTTTGTTGCAACACGTATCGCTACTAATGTACTGCGTTCACGATAAAACCTAAAGAAACTCATAAAACAAATCTAAGACTAACACTCAGTCGTGGTTTTATTAATATTCGTTCACTCTATCAAAAGTTATTGTCATTTTAATAACGACGCGACTTTAGTACGAGAGAAAAGTACATAAGTAAATGGACTTAACACATTCAAAAGATTTTATTAATTACCTTTATTTATATTAGACTCCACGCAGAAAAAGTCGTGTGCACAGCTTAACTACCTAGCTACCTATAAGTAAAAATATGGTATTAAAAACCAAATGGTAAGTAAGAGGTAACAACTAGGAAACTAAATATTATTATCCAAGAAACTATCAGTTTTCGATTTCAGTACATTCATTTTAAAGATTTTCTTTATGCTTGCTACTTCACCATTTTCGGCTACACTTTCCTTATATCTTAGGAGGCAAACGAACAGGCAGGTCACGTGATCTTAAGTGATCACCGCTGCCTATGGAAACTAGCAACACCGCCGAGTCGCAAGTGAGGTGCCAACCTGTGTTTGTGGGTTAGGGAGGAAAGGGATGGGTGAAGGGGTGGAAGGGGGAGGGGAGGAAAGGTGGCCTGCTTGCACTTCACTGATCATTGAATTAAACACAAATATGCATTTGCTTTTCAAAAAAATGACATAAAAACTGCCTACAGAAATGAAAACTCAAAATAATGAAATGTTCTTTTTTTTATTTTTGTATTAATTATATTGTATTATTAATATTTAACTTTCAGAATCTATTTATTGAAATTGAACATTAGTGTTGTTTTCATATATAGTGGCACTCGGAGCAATAAACATATGCAGTTTTATAAAATTTATTAATCAATCAAACATATGATGCATTACAAAATATCAATATAACATCCGACGCTAGCTAGGCAAGAGTTATACGGCCGGTCATGTTTACATAACATGTCATGACGCGAAATTATATATCTATCTCTAGGCAAAAATATTGCTCAACGCGCCCAAAGAAGTTTTCACTTCAAATGTGCCACAGGTGGCAGAAATAGAGACACGGCTATGATTATAAAATTGATTTTGCTCCCTAAATCCAATAAGTAACTACTTGGCAGTCAAGAGTGAATATAGCCTCAATTTAGCATTTCATATTAGGTTGACCCTCAACCGTGAAACCGTTTCATTGAAAGTCGCTTTTACCTTTACTGAATCTCGTTTTTAAAATATTTAATTGAATATTATGGTACAGACTTCCAAATAATTACATGTTTCATATAATTTTAATTTGAAATATGTTGCTTTAAGTTATTTTTAATGTTACATTTATTGAAAGAACCACATCGCTGTTTTTGTATACTTTAAATTCTTTTAAATTAAAATATTATAGTTCGTTGCTTGGAGTTATTTACATTTTAGAATTCTTAAATAATTTTAATTAAAAAAATATATATATAATTCAAGAGTCTACTAAATAAAGAGACAAAGTTTCTAAAGGTTCCCATGATCTAATGCTGTCAAATAGGTCCGTAGAAATGTAAGTTATAAATCTGAATTTTTATCGTTGATTCTCCATCTTTTTTAATAAATTCTTACGTGATCTAATAAGAACGTTTCTTTTCCTCAATTTTTACAATAAAAAATATCAAATTCACTTAGTATAGTAAATATTGAAAATCATAATATTTTTCCCAAAGAATTCATCAAAAGAACTCTGTGTAAGATTTATACATTCTACTTTCTTTAAATAAGTTCAAATTAAGTTTCAGAAGTACTTTTATAATACTACTAGCCTATGCCCACGACTTCGTTCGCGTTCTCAATAGGAAAAAACATCCCGATTTTGAAACATTTTTCATCTGTGCTTCGCTCCTATTGGTCTTAGCGTTATGATATATAATCTATAACCATTCTCGATGAATGAGCTATATAACACTGAAAGAATTATTCAAATCGAACCAGAAATTCCTGAGATTACCCCCTACAACGTCACAACATCACAACGTCACAAACTTACAAACTTTACCTCTTTATAATATTAATTATAGAATTATAGATAAACCGTAACATATTTTTAGGTAAAATTTCAACTTTGTATCTTTTTCTGTACGATAAATATACTGAACTGCTTAACTAAGTAGGTATGAATAAATATAAATCAAAAATAAGTTGTACATCATTATGTAATGGCTTCTATCATAAATATACGTCCAGCCAGTGTTTTTATTAGTTTTGGGACGTAAGGGGTGTCGAGTAACATCTTAAGACTTGAGACACCCAAGTCAACCTCACCTGCATGTGGTGCACCCTGCTGATCAACGAACGAGGCAATGGCGATAGCAGGGTGGTATGGTTATACAGACCGATTGGATCGCAACCACCATGTATGGCGAAAAAGCCCGTCATAGTGACTCGCTTTTGCGCGTCGCGTTTTGGGATCAGCCTGTGCATATCCAGTACCAGGTGACTTTCGTCATTATGGCCGGCATGACAGCGGCGACCGACGATGGATGATCTGTCTCTCGGAGGTCGCTACTGTTTTTGGATTGTACTATGCTTACCATCAGGCATAGTGCAGTCACTTTGTCGTGCTACAATAAAAAAAAACAACACAGGAATAAAAGCATATCGCAAATTGCACTGTTAAAATAATGTTATGACTGAAACTTGAACTATTCTTACTAATAACATTGGGGAGTCGGTAGTACAGGTTGAGCTTAGTAAGAGTACTACTATACAATTTCTTATAGATACAATATCAATTGTTAATACTATTTATCACTACATATTACAAAGCAGAGTCGTCTGCCACGTCTGTTTGACTGTCTATGCGTGATAAACTCAAAAACTATAGAAAGGATTTTCACACGATTTCCACCAGTAACTAAAATGATTCATGAGGGAGGTTTAGATATATAAATTTTCAAGGGTTCTTAATTATCAGTATGTAATATAAGATATTTTTTTTCATTAGAACTAACTACGTCATTGTCCTAATTGGTTTTCACAACTTCACTGGACTACTGAAAGATTGTGATATAGAATCTTGACACAATACTTTACCAAAACTAAAATCGAGACATGAGTTTTTGTGTTTCTCATATACATTTTTTAGTTTCATAATAAACCAATCATAATTAACAAATTAAAAAGAGAATGTGTTCAGTTATATTATGACAAACATAGCCACTACATATATCGTCTAATTTCCTTGTTTTCGTTCGTGGTTTTTATTTTATTTAAATTATAAGGTGCTGGGTTGCTGTTATTACACAAAAATTGTCCGACTTGATCGTAATAACCATGACAATTATAAATCTACACTAATATTATAAAGAGGTAAAGTTTGTGAGCTTGTGATGTTGTGACGTTGTAGGGAGTAATCTCAGGAACTGCTGGTCCGATTTGAATAACTCTTTCAGTGTTATATAGCTCATTCATCGAAAATGGTTATAGGCTATATATCATCACGCTAAGACCAATAGGAGCGGAGCAAATATGCTTGTGTTTCAAAATCGGGATGTTTTTTCCTTTTGAGAACTGCTGCGTGTTAGTATTGGTTTATCTATTCCACGCAAACGAAGTCGCGGGCAGAAGCTAGTACAACATAATAGTGTTTTGAAGCTTATAGCATTTTCGGATGACGTTTGATTTTTATATGATTTGAGCTGAATATTTACTTGTAATATTCGTTGTTGGTTTCCAAAATAACCTTTTTTATATCATAGGAGGCAAAGGCATCTAAAGTTAAATAATCACCAACGTCCATAGACACTTGCAACACCGGGGGAGTCGCAAGTGCGTTGCCAGCCTGTGTTGAGTTAATGAAAGGGAGG
The DNA here is from genome assembly GCA_014332785.1 of Antheraea mylitta. Classification (NCBI taxonomy): domain Eukaryota; kingdom Metazoa; phylum Arthropoda; class Insecta; order Lepidoptera; family Saturniidae; genus Antheraea; species Antheraea mylitta. The sequence continues at coordinate 779,860 of JACEII010000011.1, forward strand.
AGGAAAGAGGAGAAGGGGAATGTAAGGAGAGGTGGGCCACCGGCGCTCTCACTGAGCGAATGAAACGCAAAAATGCAAGCACTGTTACTTCACCTCGGTATTCTGTAAGAGGGTGGTACTAACCCGTGCACGCCGACCCATTCAAGCCAGTAAATTTCACCATCTTAGCCGTCGAATTTTCCAAAGTCCTTCCTTAGTGGTCACCTAAAGTGTAAAGGGTACTCGTATCCAAAATTTCACGGCCGCAACATTAGCCCCATTGGTTAGAACAATGATATGTTAGTCGGTTACTATTTGATTTATTATTATCAAGCATAGTGTCATTATGCCGAGTTACGATAATAAAATAAGATCTACATGAAAACGTAAATAGAAGTCCACACAGACATCGTAAGGGAAATTCAAAAGCCCGCATTCCGTCGCGAGTTTGTTCTCGATTTTATACAAAGGCAAAACTCATACCACATTTCAGACCTCAGGGTGTGTTCCAGATATAGTGCGATAAATGAGCGGAAATTGTGAAGCAAGGGATCGTGTTTTGTTCACGCTGTTGACATTTACATTAATGTTCCAAGCATTACTACCATCCCAAAATATATAGCGATTACGAATCCTAAGTAATATTTAAAATATTTGTTTAATACATTTGAGTATGTTTGTTTGATACACTTTCACATTTTAAACTACTCCTCGGATTATCATAATGTTTTACATCGATCCCAAGAGAAAGTTCAAGTCTACCTTAACGCAAGCAGAGATATGGGCAAAAGCTAGTATAAATACTTGACGAAGTTATAAACATAAATGAATTTGTGATATATATTTGTGTAAGGGTTATTGTTTTAAAATCGTAGTCAAACTTAATTATTGATTTTTTTATATATTTTATATATACTGATAATGATTCTGACTTGCTTCAAGTCTCTGTAACTATCGGGGTAACGAATCAAGCACGACGGTTCACTCCTTCGTGCACTGTTCAATTTGCCTTAAGAAGTGTTAGCTCCAAATAATGTTGTAATTTACACTAGATTTAACTAAGCGTGGATTTATTAGTAACTAGCTGACCCGCGCAACTTCGTCTGCACCAAGTTCGTTATTACAGATTTCAATTTTATTTTCAGAAGCGAAAGACCTTAAAAAACCCAGACCCCAACTATAGCGATACCTACCGGGTCCAATTGTGAATCCAGACTATCTTATATATCTATTGACAAAAGATGTATTTCCGGTATCCCCTGGGTTGCTTCTTTGGCCCTCACCTACGCAATAAATTTACCGCTTATACGAGTAGTTTTTATTTCCCATTATCTTTTAACCAACTCCATCTATTAAAATGGTGTGTAAAATAAGAGTTACCTCCATAAAATTTTCAGTTTGATTTAACTATTTGTTTCAAACAAAATTTGTAAGGTATATATACATGGAATCTGTAAACTTCAACTACACCTTTCTAATGAGGGAGTTTTATAGATACAAACTATATAATTTAGTTTTCCCCGATTAGGCCAATGAAATACACTAAGACAAACACAACACTTACAGCTATTATGTCTTAAATAAACATACATTTACATAATATATACTGTTACTTATTGTGTTATGTTAAAGTTTAATTTTGGTAAAACATATATAATTAGGCAAAAAATCGACAAAAGAAGAAAATATGCCTTAATTAAAATTCGATAAACGTACTATACTGTTAGGTAAAATATCATACAATACACTAAATTAGGGCCATTGAAAGAAATTTGCTCTAGAGTCCCTTCATCAAACCCAAATTCACATATTGAGTTGTCCCTGATTCTGAGATGGCCTGGAAAGCACACCTCTACTGATAAATCCTTAGCCTACAGATAGTAGACTCAGCAAACTTACAACACTCACGAATCTTATAAAACTATAGCATACCCGGTATGTTATCCTGAATGGAAGCATAAGTGATGCTAGTAATTTGGTTATATACATTCCCGTTTGTGTTCTATGATGCAAGCAGATCAGTCTTATTTAGAGAAATCCTGAACATAGATTTTATAGTGATCTAAATATCGTCTGTATAACTTCTTTAGCAAGGAGATCAACAGTTTCCGTATCCTAGATCTCATTATGTTCTGATATGCATGCCAGAACTACACAAATTCCTTAACAAAGTCATTGATTCAAATGAAATTTAATAATTAGGATAACTGAGAACTTTAAAAAAAGTCGGATATGCTGAATATTTTGTAAGCAGTGTAAAGAATAGGATAATAGGATAGTTTGATCTCATTTATGTGATAGTAGATATTTGATAGCTTCAAAATCAATTGTACTAAATTACAACACGAAATAAAATATATAAAAGGTTCCATATTAATAAGTATTTTAGTACCTATCTACCTGCCTAAATACAACAAATAAAAAACAAATTGCAACATTGAGGAAGATTTTTAGAAACTACCTGAAATTATTAATATAAGTAACGCATTTCAGTTAATAAGATTAAAACTGAATCCATATAAATGATTCGAATTATCCTATTGTACATCACAATCATTTTAGAAGTCATAATGAGTATCCTGGGCTTCATATATACCAAAACGCTCCTTGCACCGTGTCTGTCTGTCCGTTTGTCTGTTTGCGATAAACTCTAAAACTATTGAACGGATTATTATGAGTTTTTCACTAATAGATAAAGTTATTCTTTATGAAGGTTTTTGTATATAATTTGTGATTGGTTTTTTTATAATCAGAGCGGGGCAACATGTGCCAGGCTCGCTAGTAAATAATAAATTGATAATTTTTTTTATCGTTAAAGACATTAAGAGTTGAATAAGCATAAGAAAATGTCTGCCAAATAGATCAAACAACAGTTTCACTCAATTCACGCGGGCGAAGCAGCGGGTAGCAACTAATTTCTTGTAATTTAAAATCAGCCGTAGAAAATTTTGTACGCACTGCGATGTGATACACAGCAAATGCAAAATAAACCTAGTTGGCTTAGTAAATTTGTAGTCCGGTGAAGCTGTAAAGACCTTGAAGCTTTTAAGACCTTGCTGGGTCAATAACGTAGTGAAATCGAGAAAAAAAAATAGAAAATGATTCACGTATGTATGGAAGTAATTTGGTTAAAACGAATCTAGAGTAACATCAATAATTTCGTTTTGTTTGAAGTACGAATGATCGTCGAATCGATTGGATATTGATAATTAAAAAAGTACTAAAATCAACTACTGGAAGGGTAACGTCAGAAAGACGTAAATTTGGGATCACATATATGCTTCATGGCAAAAAAAAAAAAACATAATAAAAAATCTGGATAGGGACACCGTAATCACCTAGAAGCATAAAATCTACTTTAAGACCTATTCACATACCTACCAAATATACCTTAAAAATTTTAAAAAATTGGTCTAGTCATTTTAGAGGAATTCGAAATACGGAAGATAAGAATGTGCATGAAACCTATTTAAATTGATAATTATTAATACTGTATACGTCTAAATGCTTTAAAATTTTATGTCTCCTTTTTCTAGAACATATAATGAGTATAGTGGGCTATCCTGAAAAAATAAATATATGCCCTCACAGACTTTTTTGTAGATCTACATTGTCTCTGTTGTGTCATTATTTACACCTGGCTAAAAACAAAAAGAAAAATGTGTCATGTCATTGTCATTATATTACGTTGTCAATACATTTTGCAATGGACGTCACTTTCTTTTATTTTAACCTATACAAACAAAAGTAAACCTTATTACATTTACCCAACATACATTGTTATATCTCAAAAGGATTATGCAGCGTTTTCTATGAAAATTCCCAGGCGGTTTGACTTTTTCCGACTTATCCCACAATTATCGTTATATTTCGACCAATCTATATAAAACCTTGACAAATTTATATACTAAAACGTTCCTCATGAATTGCTTTATCAACTGGTGCAAACCGTAGGAAGATCCGTTCAGTAGTTTTTGAGTTTATCGCGAACAGACAGACAGACAGACGCGGCGGGGGACTTTGTTTTATACTATGTAATGATTTTGAAATAATATTGCTATCAGTACTATTACTACACAGAGTTAAAAAATGTATATTAAAAGAGTAGCTGCTGAATTCAACATTTTTGCGTGCTTCGTTTCGTACAGGCATAATAACAAAGAAAATGATTCCAAATCGAACGTCGATCTGTCAATTTTTAAAGATCTTGCTATTTTCTTCTGTCACATTTGTACAGCCAATTTTCATATGGAGATTTTTAAACTTTTTTTTTTTTTTTTATAATATCAAAGGAGGCAAACGAACTGGTGGGTCACGTGATGTTAAGTGATCACCACCGTCCATAGACACTAGCGACATCAGGGACGTCGCAAGTGCGTTGCCAGCCTGTATATGGGAGAATGGTGAGGGGAAGGAAAGGGAAAGCAGGATAGAGGAAGGGACGTGGGCCTCCGGCTCTCTCACTGACCGAACGAAACACAACAATGCAAGCACTATTATTTCACGTCGGTTATCTGTGAGAGGGGTGGTACTACCCCGGAGGAGCCGACCCATTCATGCTGAAACCAAAAATAGCTTCAGCGGGGCTCTACCACCTACTAAACCTTTCTCTTCTCAATACCCATTGTGCAACCTTTTCTTTCACGCAAACCTTGTTGTAATAATTGTAAATATTACAAAAAAGATATAACCTCATAGGTGCAGATATTCAGCATAAATAAAAATTTACCCATCACGGGACGCCTGGCAGATGTAAAACATCGACATTGTTCGAATCAAAGGAATCTCAAATTACACTAAAAGTATGCGAGCTCAGTGCGGCAAGAGAAACTACGCACAGCCACTTGTGCATGCTATCTTCACGTCGTCGCCACGCCAATAATCAGGATTACCCGCGTCTATAGATGTTTCAAATCAAAACAAAGCCATTTTAAATTTGCTTCCTAAAGTCAACTTCAACGTAAACTATTTAATTGAAATCGACTTGTGATAACATACGTAGTTAATTAGTATTAACAAAATAGCGCTTGAGACACAGTAGACTCGAGTGGTTTTGACTTTACCTTGTCACATCGCTCTCAAAGCGACGCGACGGCGACGCTACGTAAATTAACTCATCCGTAAACGGAGCCGTATAATCTTCGGTGGCACATCTTATGTAAAAGTACATTATTGAATTAAGCCTGACTGGCTGTAATTTCGTCATAAGTGAACTTTAGATACATTTGGAATAAATATAGCCCCTTTTTTTACCCGCAAAGGTTTGTATTTATCTATCTATCTTCTAATACCTATATGAACGAGTAATTTTTGTATATTTATATAATTGTATTTATTCAGGATCTCGGAATCGGCGTCATTTATTCCCGTGAAATTTAGTATGTAGATAGTTTTGGGGACGACGAATCGATCTAGCTAGATTTTATTCATAGAAAACTTTTAAACTGTGATTTCGGGCTATGAAAAAATATAGCTACAATATAAAGGTAAATTTCGAAATTGGTTGCTGCGAAAATCCATGTAACCCCAGTTCCAATCCGAGTGTATATTATTTTTTATATTTTAATTAAAATAATAATTTTATTAATTTTTTTTAAGTGAAAAAATGCTACGTTTGTGAAGCAAACCTAACAATTTATTTTAATTTAAAAATATTTTTTAAAGAACCGAGCTAGGCTCGGTCGCCTTATAATAATAATACTTAAAATAAATCTTAAGGAATTATCTGTTTTTCCTTAGGCTAGATACGGTCAAGCTACAATTATTAGAAGCGGAATAATTAAGATTTAAGGTGTAAATCAGAACACAAAAAGCGCAAATGGATTAGTAGTGCGACTTTTTATGAACCGATTAAAACTGAGCATCATCGAGGAATAACGGACTGTGAATACCTATGTCTGTAAGTTATCATATCTCTTGCGTGGTTATCTTCTTGTGAAACAGTCGTTTTAACATGGAATTTGTTTACGTTAACATATTTAACACTGTATACATTATTATATAGGTAGAAGTTATTCTTCAAACACCCTGTAATAAACGAAGCAGCTGCACCTGCAACAGAATGGAACCACGAAGTAGATACAGAACAACAAATCTATATATAAATAGATGCACGTTTCTCATTCAATCTCGGAATACAAGACGGATCCACTTCAATGGGAACTTCGTCGAATGCTCGGATTTAACATTATGATGTTAACGTGACAGTAAAATTAAAATCATGAAACATTTTACACGAATAAGAGAGAGAAGGCAATTAATTTAATTCAAACGACGGAAATAAACTTTCTGGCTCTATTTAATCTATGATTATTGCCCATAAATCTATTATCAATAGTCCTTCATACCGTTCATATTCTGAGGATGTTGCTATTAAAAATTGCTATTGCTATATTCCTGATTTATAAGGCGTTGGACAATACTGTCGCCGTATGTGCAAAGGGCGCATCTAACTAAAGCACAAGTCGAAGAAAAGTCGAAAAATTGTAGCCTGCGATTTAGTAACGTGTGAAGTAGTTTTTTGTTTAAATGTAAATTTGACAAAAAAAAAACAATAAGTTACAAAAACGGTTAAATACACCTATCTTACCTACTGCGAAATATTATATTATAAGACTCAATATTACAAAATATTCTTCAATTCTTTGGACGACTTGAATTCCTAAATAGAACATCTACTCTGTTCAATTACCTTTATACTTATAATCGTATGAAAGTTTTTAATTAATTATTTTAATATCTATATCAAGGAAATCACAATGGTCTGTGATCGTGAATCAAAACTGAAGGATTATAGGTTGAAATTGTACAATGAATTTGTACAAGTAATAGTAGTTGTCGAATTAGAAAACACCGTCAGTTTGAATATTTGTCGTTAAGCCTAAATTGGTGTTTGTGCGGTGAATTGATTTGAAAGCCAACTTCAGCCTAGTCTAAACTTAATAACTCACAATGTTACATACTTCTTCTTTTCCTTTTATCTACATTGACAGATTTTTACTATTGAAGCCATATTGTCATTAACAAGTAGGTAATTGCTACAATGTGTTCTGTGATGATATCAATACTCTATCACAATGGTGGTCCTGTTGTTAAAACTTTCTAAGGAGTTAACATTTTAAGCCACTTTATATGCGATCAATTTTTGCTCGATGCTAGATTTAACCTAGCCTTCTAGATAAGTATTTTTGAAGTGAAAACTTCTTTAGGGGCGTTGAGCGAAATGTTTGGCAGAATATAAATTTATAATTTCGAGTCACGACATGCTAATAAGTGTGACTAGCCGTATTCCGCCTACTCAGATTCCGTCAGACTAGCGCTTCCTAGTATAGGGCGCTATGTACATGTAATATTGGTATTTTGCACCTCATCATACGTTTGATTGATTAATATATTTTATATTTCTGGGCTATTATTTCTGGATTAAATATACTCTAAGTCTTTTGATGTACTTTTGTCAGTGTGTGTTCAAAACTTCATGACGAACCGTTGAGTTACGACGTAACAAATAAACAAACTCCCTTTCAAATTTATAATATTAATTAGGAAGACTTATATTACCAAAGTATATTACGCTAAATAGTACACAATATAGGATCAAATAACTCAAGTTTGTGGATAAAATAACAAATACACGACCGTTTAAAATCTTACCAAAAACTCAAATTTTGTAGTTCTTGTCAATGGCTAGTTTCTGTTAATTACTTTCATCAAGTTAATTTACAATAAAAAATAAACGACCACGTATCCGGGTCGCCTTTTGAGCTGATTCCCTTAATTCCATCCTCCTTATTTGCCGAGGCAAGCCGATAAGAGTCGAGACGTCGGGTCCTCACGTACATTTTCCCCTTGATAGCAAGAGGCGATGAGATCAAAGGTGTATCACACACTGCGGGAAAATACCTTTTCATTTCCAGAGATCAGTTAAGATCATTATGATTAACTAGGATGTACACTTATTCCACTTCCAAATTAATTTCTCTGCTTAATCGGGCTTGGAGCTTTACTTATTTTATGGATGGTTTGTCTTGTAAAGACTTACTTATCTTATTGAAGCGACATTAACTTTAAATTTAATAACTTACCGATTGGTACATCAAGGTCTCAGAGCTCAGCCATATGTTATTAAATAAGTCGCTATCTTTGATAATACATAATTACCTAGGGTTTGCTTGTTCGAAGGGATATTGAATTTACAACTATGTTTCCTTATTTCAAAACTAACCTCTGCCCGCGACTGCGTCCGCGTGGAATAGTTACTTTTGGCTAACACGCAACGGAAGTTCGCAACAGAAAAAACCCCAATTTTTTAAACATTTTTCATTAGTCTTCCGCCCCTTTTGATCTTAGCTTAATAATATATAACCTATATAACTATATAATCTTTCTCGATAAATGAGTTATATAACACTGAAATATTTTTTTTTTTCAAATCGAACCAGTATTTCCTGAGATTACTCAATACAACGTCACAACGTCACAAACTTTACCTCTTTGTAATATTACTATAGATCAACAACGTTTACTATAGAACATTATAGACAATACAAAAGTGGCTTAATATAAAGTTCTCATATTCTAAACAATTATATATGTTTAACACATGTTCTATAAAATAAGTATATACCTCATTGAAAGTAATATAACTGTTAATATCATTGGATAAACCTCAATAGCTACAAATAAAGTAATATCTTTTCCGTCAGTCGGTTATTATTTTGTACCTATAATAAGTACAAATTACAGAGTTGATAATAATCATTACATGGTATTGCGAACTGAGCCATGGAAAGTTTTTAATGTTAATTAATAAAATATTAGTAAATTTGGTGGTGTTTATAGTGCATAAGTGAAGTGAATGGAAAATAATACCACGAAGCATGAAATTCTGAGATGCCACAAAAACTCCCAGGAAGGTTCTAACAAGGGATCCACCATATTGTTAAAATATTGAAATAATCACTCGAATCACTTGTAATATTATTGTACTATCCATTGAAAGAAAACATTGACACTGGCAAGTGCTTCCGCGGAGCCAAAACAAGAAAAAGAAAAATATTAGTAGTTAGTTTTTATTTTAACCCTTTGGTGCATAATTTCTAAGAAATCTATTATACCTTTTATGCCTTTAAGTATAAATTAACATAATAAGTAATTCAATATAGCAGATGATTGAAACATTAAGATTAAGAAGTAAGAAATTTATTATTATAATTTAAGATAATTCGTTAATGTAATTCGTTCTCTAGACAAGATCACATTTCTTAGCCCTTGTGACACGTGTTAATGATATAGTCGTTAGATTTGGGTCATTTAGGGTACAGGGGCACACTTATGTTATAGCTGTGTTACAGGGGCCATCATAATATTACATGCCGAATGAATGTGACCTCTTCTAATCCAAAATATCATTAAGCATTCTATAAGCAACTAAAATGTATCTTGTAGTATTAATATTATATTATGAATATTATTTTTATTTCTTCCATGGCACAAATAAGTATTTTAAATGTAATAAACAGGTGAACCCGGCGGTCACTGTCGCGTCCTGATAGTAGAAAAAACCTTGATAAAGTATATACCTAAACCTTCGTCATGAATCATCTTATCTCCTGGCGAAAACTGCATGAAAGGCCGTTCGGTAGTTTTGAGTTTATCGCGAACAGACAGACAAACGTAGCAGAGGAAGTTGTTTTATAATACGTAGTGAATTTTGCCGAAAAAAACTTCCTTCACCTATATAAATAATCTACATCTATAATGGGTATATATAATTCTAATGAATATATTAGAATATTACAGATTTAACATTATGTACAATAAAAAAAATACGTGTGGCACTCGGGGACTGCCGCGGTAAAGTTATTGCATAGCATTTTTTATTAACTTATGCAATTATAACTATTTATTTATTTTATTTATGCGGTTTTTTTACCTTTGTTTTTTTTCTTTGATATTAATTCAAGTTACACTTTTTGAGCGTGGTGACCGAAAACAATTTTTTTTCTTTTTTGGTCAAAATATTTTTATTATCTTACAATACATGTAGGTTATTCAGGAATATTAATCATTGAAACTATAGGTTTATGGTAACTGAAATAAGAAACAAAAGTTTGAGACTTGATTGGTGTTAGGTTTTTTCGTTACGGAATTTTTGGATTCGGTCTCTACGCTCAAGGCCCGCGATAGAAGCTATGCAATAGCTTAAAAGTAGTTTGTGTGAAAATTCTTACGTAGCTTCTATAATTTTAAATATGAAAACGCAAAAGTAATGACCTAAATAGTTCAGTAAATTATAACGACACATTGCACTTATGAGAAGCTTCACGTCTGTCTATACACTCCTTAGTAAATACTTCTAAACTACGTAACAAATTTTGATACATCTTTCGTTATAGTTTAGTGATGTATATCTTCTATAATATAAAAATGAATCGCTGAATGTGTTGCCAAGCGCAAATCTCGAGAACAGCTGAACCGATTTCGCTAATTCTTTTTTTGTTGTGTTTGATATTGTCAGGAAAAAGTACTTATGCAAAAAGCCTATTTTTAATATACTTTAGGCAGAATGGAGTTCGCGGGCACTGCTAGTAGAAAATATATGTTTGCAAAAATAAACTTATAAAATCACTAACAAATGTCCGCGACTCC
>JACEII010000011.1:790888-803965 GCA_014332785.1 Antheraea mylitta
ATAATGTATATATTATAATTATAGCAATTTTTTCATAAAAAATAATGTAAATATCTGCTTTACAAACGAAGTTTTCAATTTCAGTACTTCAAATTAATTAAACGCTTTAACGATCGTTGGTTTAAACGGTTATCAATGAATATAGATAAGGCACCGTATGTTTCCTTAAATTAATTAGGAAATAATGATATTGCTCTATTAGACCACGATTTAATCTGCCTAATCCTAATTAAGAAACGTGGAACGAAGACGTGTGCCGTGAAGTTACATACACAATACAGAATTAAGCCTAATACAGACGTTTCAACTTAGACGTTAATTGAAATTGATGCAATGTACATGTAGGCTAATATAGTATGTCATATTTTACAAAAATACAAACATTTTATACAAACGTTAAAACTCAATAGTTCACCTTGAATAAAGTAGTTTATTATAGAGTTCTAAGTAAAAGCTTATCGGGAATATGAGAAAAAAAAATCTTACTTAAAGACGCATTATTTTACGTTTTTTTGTCTATTGTAGCACGACAATAGGCCTGATGATTTTATTTATTTATTTATTTTATTATAAGCATAGTACAACCCAAAAACAACGGCGACCACCGAAAGATACTCCATCCTTTGCTGATCGCCGCTGTCATGCCGGCCTGTGTAAATGCCCCTTCACGTTACCCTTGAAGAGCCCTATATTATAGAAAGGAGGGAACACACTGGCCGGAAGATTGTTCCATAGCTCCACGGTACGGCAAAGGTAAGAAGTGGCGAACTTTTTAATTCGTGTCCAGATAGGATTTAGCGTTTAACTGTGGCTCCCAAGACCAACGCGCGGTTCAGTTGTGAAAAGGAGAGGAAGGGATTAAATAGATTAACTCTTCAGAACACTCGCACATACAGACAGTAGAACACGCTTAATAAAGCAAAAAGGACATATTTAAAACTGATTTATTAAAGTTCTAATTCACGAAATAAACGCAATAACACAAGTCCCACGTTTGAATTATCTATTTATGCTCCAATAGATTTAGAATTTCAATGCTCATCGCAACAAACCACGTTACAAATTGATTTCATCATAATACATTTCATATTAAAGAATCAAACGGTGAAATTTGCGAAACGAATATTTATTCGTGATGTAAATAAATAAATGATCATTTAAATTCTACAATAGCGAGTTTGAAATTTGTTATCTCGATCCTATTTGTAAATTGTTATTGTTACTATTCTGAGAATCATTATAATATATTGGCATGATTTTTTATATTGTAATTATGTTTAGCATTACTGTGAATAAAAGGTTAAATATTATTTTGATTCACTATTCTAATACTGTAAGAGTTTATGTGGAAATATAGATTTAAAACATACATTAAATTTGATCCTTTTCGTATCACTATTCTCTTGGATTTTGACAACTACATCTATATTTAGTTTTAATTAATTACTAATTTCATTCAGATGGAACGGATATTTTACAAAATAAATATTATAGTTAGTAAGCAAGCAAGGAATAGTTGGAGAAATGTGTAAAATTATTCAGTTCAACCTCCACAGCTCTCAACTCGAGAAAGAAATTAAGAGGATAAATAGAGGACATTAATGGACTTGAAACGATGTCTTCAATCATATAAATGTATTAGTTGTCTTGAAGATAAGTGAATAACTTTTTATGTTTTATATTTATATAGTTTTGTGCTTCAGTACGATGGTGACAAGTGTAATGAATTTCTATCATTAATATTGGTTGTTGCTTAAAATGTAATTCGAGATTTTAGGTCCCATAGTCAGAGACATAAAACAAATGATCTCATGTATGTTGGAATATACGTTTACAATGAATCTTTGAAATTATTAATATTTCGTGTCTTATATTTATTGATATTTTAGGAAAAAAATATAGGCATTTTAGAAACAACTGACTATTCTTTTGGTTATTCTATATGAAATATCCTTTTTTTTTATTGCAGCACGACAAAGTGACTGTACTATGCTTGATGGTAAGCATAGTACAGTCCAAAAACATCGGCAACCACCGAGAGACAGATTATCCATCACTGGTCGCCGCTGTCATGCCGGCCTGTGTAAGGGTCTCTTCACATTACGCTGAAGGACTGGGGTCCTTCTTATGACATTATGACATGGGTGTCATAATGTCATAAGAAAGAGGGAACATACTAGCCAGGAAGTTGTTCCACAGTTTCACGGTACGGCAAAGATATGACGATGCGAACTTTTTAGTTTGTGGCCAGATACAATTTACCATAAAACTGTGGCTGCGAAGGCCAGTGCGAGTAGTTCGGTTGTGGAAAGGGGAGGAAGGGATTAAGTTAAATAACTCGTCGGAGCACTCGCCGTGGTACAAACGGTAGAACACACTCAGTGAGGCTATGTCCCTGCGCAACTGAAGCGGCTCTATATCCACTGTTACATCTGCATCATTCACATTGCGGATAGCCCGTCTCTGCAACCTGTCCAGGGTATCCAAGAGGTATTTTGCGGAACCGTCCCAAAGGTGCGAAAAGTATTCCACGCAAGGCCGAACTTGTGCCTTATAAAGGAGATATAGCTGTTCAGGCATAAAAAACCGTCGCACCCTGTTCAGGATTCCGAGTCTCCGAGATGCAGTGGAGATCACGCTTACGATGTAATCCCTAGGATTGAGGTCGCTGCGAATATCTATGCCTAAAATATTGAGGCTATGTCGCACTGCGAGCGAGACGTTCTGAAGAGTTGGAAGGGGAGTAAATGGGGATTTTTTGCAGAAAATCGCGCCCACCTGTGTTTTGTTGGCATTGAGTTGAACCAAATTACTTGCTCCCCATTTAGAAATGCGAAGCAAGGACCGGTCAAGCTCAGTCACAAGTTCTTGCCGTCTCTTTTCTGTTTCTCCCCGACCGCTAGAAGGCTTGCTGTAATAGGACTCATGGATGGTGCTGTCATCTGCATAGCAATGAATATGGACTAGAGGCAACATATCATTGATATGCAGAAAAAACAGAGTAGGTGATAGTACAGAGCCTTGAGGAACTCCAGCATTTTGTTGACATGAGCTGCGAATCACATCCTTCAACAAGGACACGAATTCTGCGTTCATGTAGAAAACCCGAGAGCCATTTACATAAATTGTAGGGGAATCCGGAAGCTTTGAAAGAAGACCACGGTGCCAGACCCTATCAGATGTCTTGGCGATATCGAGACTGACCGCTAGGGCCTCACCGTGCTTGTCAATTGCCTCTCCCCAGTGGTGCAGTACGTAAGCTAGAAGATCACCCGTTGATCGGTTTCGGCAAAAACGATATTGCCGATCGGTAATAAGCGAGTGATCCTCCAGATAACGGACAAGCTGGGTGTTGATAATGCGTTCCATGATCTTGCACGAAAGTAAGGTTACGGCAATTGGACGGTAGTTGTTAGGGTCCGACCGATCTCCCTTTTTGGGAATCGGTTGAACATTGGCTTCTTTCCAAGCCCGGGGCACGACACCAGAGACGTAAAACAGGCGGTATAAGCGCGTAAGTATTAGAGTCAACTCGGCTGCACATTTTTTTATAACAACCACTGGGATACCATCCGGGCCACTAGCTTTCCGGATATCGAGTGATCGAAATTGTTTCAGTAAGTCACGTTGCCTAAATTGTAATTCAGGCATGGTGACACCGCAGCAAAGGCGGTTGAACGTTTCGATCACCTAGCCAGGAATTTGCCGCAAAGAGATTGCCCAGTAGTGTCGCTTTCTCCTGCGACTCGTAGGCTAAATTCCTATTAGGATACCTCAGTGGTGGCAACGTTGGACGACAAAAATTAGCTTGTACAGCTTTGGCCAGACTCCAGTAAACTCGACTGTTAGTTGGATGAGTTACGAGTTCGTGACCTAAGCGTGCAATGCGCTGGGCATCCGCTGTAGAATGGGCCCTATTGCAAGCTTTGGTAGCAGAGTTATAGGCTGATTTGAGGGTTTTGAGATTAGGATCCTTGTTAGCGCGACCTTTGATCCAATCACGATACGTGGCTTGCTTTTTACTAACAGCATCAGCACACTCGCGATTGTACCAAGGGCGTCCTTTGCGATTACCAACGATCTCGGGGGAAGGAATATAATACTCCATGGCCACTCCGATCTCGTCAGCAATCGCACCGGCAATCGCTGAAGGATCTTTCCTCTCAAAACAGCGTCGCTGCCAAGGAATGCAAGATAATGTCGCATACCGTCCCAATCTGCTGACGAGTAGTGTCAGACTTTACGCTTAATAATTACACTGGGTGGAGGAGGAGCGCGTAAGCACAGACGATACGATAAGACAGTGATCCGATGTGCCCACAGGGGCATCGACTGACATATCATATCCGGTTGGATGGCTCGTCAACAGAAGGTATAGTAAAGAGGGCGCATGACCTGTGATATCAGGAATTCGGGTGTGCTGGATTACTAGTTGAGTCAGGTCATGTGTTAAAGCGAATGTATGGGCAGATCGTCCTGCATGGTCCGTCCTAGAGGAACCCAACCACATTTCGTGGTGTGCATTAAAGTCCCCTAAGACCACCAATTCCGCAGTAGGGAACTGCTCCTGTGCGTCATCTACTGCTTTACTCATGTATTCAAACAGCCGAGTAGTCTCATCATCCCCATTACGGAATCTATAGAGGCACACGTAGATACGGCTCTGAGTGCCCAAGTCCATGTGTAACCAAAGGACAGAAAAGGAAGGATCCTCCATGCAGCGCAATCGACAACAGCACACCTCCGACCGTACATATACACAGACACCGGCTTTGGCTTGAAAGTTCTCCTCAAGCTGGTAGCTGGGATAGTGTAAATAAGATGTATCGGCCGGACGGCGTATCTGTGTTTCGGTCAGGAAGAGCATGTCCGGCTGAACCGTCTCGAGGTGTTGATGAACGGCATTTAAGTTAGAATGAAGTCCACGGATGTTAATGAACTCCATCGAAAAAACGGCGTAGGGGTTGTGCACCGCTGTTGAACCTATACTTATTGTTTGCGCTATCATTTTTTTTTTAAGAAGAAAACGTGAAGAGCGAACTACCTTCATCTAAGCCCAGAAGTAGTCAATGTAATTCACCGACTCACTAAAATTCCTGTAAGATTTGCACTGACCCGATGGACGGAAGGGCCCCCGTACCCCCCCGGAATAGATCGCCGGGACCCCAAATCCGGTCACCAATGGGCACGACGAACCTACCCAAGATTATGCGCGGCATGGTGGGGCAACTTTTCATGGTAGTTATCTACGATTGGGCCCCTGTACTGTACCGCAGGCGGCCAGCGAAACAACCGTTTCTACAGGTCTCCCTGGCCGCCGGATCAATGAAGCTCTCTTAGGCGGTGAGTCGTTGGAGAAACCCATTGGTACCTGGGCAATGACGAAAGTCACCCGGTACTAGATATGCACAGGCTGATCCCGAAATGCGACGCGCAGAAGCGAGTCACTATGACGGGATTTTTTGCCATATACATGGTGGTTGCGACCCAGTCGGGCTGTAAAACCCTACCACCCCGCTATCGCCATTGCCACGTTCGTTGGTTAGCAGGGTGCGCCACGTGCAGGTGAGATTGGCTTGGGTGTCTCACGTCTTAAAATGTTATTCGACAACCCTTACACCCCAATAATTAATATTATAAACGCGAAAGTGAGTTTGTTTGTTTGCTACGCTTTTACTACTCCATTAATAATCATAAAATTGCATATACGTTCTCAGGGGTACGGAAAAGGATTTAGGGTACATTTTATTCCTGAATAATGTTGCCGGGGGATGTATCAAAGATACATGATGATAGCAAAATCACAACCAGAAACTAGTTACTGATATAAAAGTTACCCTGTTAATATCATAGTGGTTTTTAAATTATCGACCACAGTTACTGTCATTTTAATTACTTCATCTTAAAAATCTAATAAGAAGTATTTTAATAAACTACTGGATAACAAACAATATAGTAATATTTATTGTTAACAATAAATATTAAATTCAGTGAATTTTATTAATAACCGTTTTTACCTGAAACTAAATAAATCAAACTAGAACAGTCTGGATATCGAGATCAGGGATTTGCTACACAGAACTGATATCAGATTAAAGTCCGTATCCACAAGAGTTAGATCTCAGGTATTGGAATTTCCAAAGTACAACAAATCGAAGAAGTTTGCACCTTATTCCGAAGAGCTTAAAGATTATGACACAAGCAAATATAATTTGGCAAACTCTTTCTGCTAACGCTGAACCCCTTAGGATTGGAAATGAAACTAAATAACGTCTTGAAGTAAGAAATCGAGTTGAAAATTTTAGAAACGACTTTAAAGATTTGAACATAAGGTAATTCGAGCTTTCAATAAAATATTGAGTAATCCTTTTTATCTCCTATACATACATGTAATTAGAATGTAAATCGAGCGTTTCTGTACTTTTTGACTTTCTTGAAAAAAAAATATTGTATCTAGAAATAAGTAATAAAATACATTTTAATCATTTAGAAAACACCCTATCTGTCTACTAATCTCTCTGTCTGTTTGTATGAACACGCATCACTGCTAAATTACTGTGTTCACAATAAACCATACCAAGAAAATCATAAAGCATATCATCAAGAATAACTTAGTATTTATTTCATTAAAATCGATTCATTCTATCAAAAGTTATTGCCATCTTAAAGACGACGCGGAGTAAGTACGAGTAAAAAGTAGATAAGTAGATGACTTCATTAATTACTGTTTTTTAAATAAGGCTCCACGCGGACAAAGTCACGGGCACTCCTAGTGCTAAATATTTAGCTTAGTTTAGAGTATGACAGATCTCACCTGATGGTATGTCATGACATTTAGACGACATTCATTAAGATGGTAAATATTCTAAACCAAGACGGAGACAGAATTTCAAGTGCAATCGCCGTAGCACATATACAGATACTTGGTGACAGATTTTAAGCTAGCCAGTTTAAAAGCCTACCAAAATGATATGACTACGCAAACCGAGGTATGACGCACACCCTTGAGCTAGTCGTGATAATAAAAACGGCTGAGTGCCTTAAGCGTTTACCTTAGTGAAGCTGTTAAGACCTTTTTTTCCGAACTGACTACGCTATTGACCTGGCAAGGTCTTTACAGTTTCACCGGACTACAAAGTTAAGACCTTAAAAGGTCAATAGCGTAGTTAGTTCGAAAAAAGGGTGTTTTTTTTACTTTATTTTAGGCAATAAATCTTTTAGATTATTACTGCCATTGTCACATAGCCAATAATATTACAAGCGTCGTGCGATCACTTCAATTTTGCGTCATGTAAGTCAATATTCTAACAAGATGTTGAATCCCTTGTTAGAATCTTCCAGGAAGTTTTTGTGACATTTCAGAATTTCATGCTCCGTGGTATTATTTTCCATTCACTTCACTTATGCACAATAAACTAAATATGTTACGTAAAACACCACCAAATTTACAAAATATAGAGTCAAATAACACAGGGTTAAGAATAAAATATAAAATCTACTATATCAGACCAAATAGACTATATAGACCAAAATCCCGCCAAAAAATATCGGCTAAGATTTTATTATGATGTTTTCCTGCACTGAAAGCTTCGGCTCATTGGCATTGATTCGAAATTACGTCGACCGACGTGACGTCCAAACACGTTATGTATTAAGCCATAATCGCCTCTATTTACTAGTAAATAGTTCTGATTATAAAATACACACATCAAAAAAGTCTAAGCAACATTCGTGATATTACAAATTTTACCATTTATATTAATTAATTTCTAAGTATTTACTCAAACAAAGTGCGTTGGTAAGTAAACTTTTTTGGTATAGATGACATACTGGCTGGTTGTAAAAAAAGAAATTCGATAATCTTTTGTTTTTTCATAAAATTCAAATGACTGCGAATTTGTTTGAATTTAAGGGCGTTTTAATTGCTACCTTTAGTCTTGATTTTATAATTTTACCAACCATTTAAATAAAGTTAGCGACAAAATTGAATTGTTAGATATTCTTTACGTCATGAAGCGACGTCATTTGATGGCAGATGAAATGCAAAGAGCTGTAGGGATGTTGCAAGCGGGAAGCAATCAATCTCAGGTATCTCGACATTTTGGCATTCATAGAAGTGTTATTTGTCGTCTTTGGCAGCGCTACAATAATACAGGAGAACCCGCTGAACAGCATCCAGGCCGTAAAAGGAGTACGACCACTCGGCAAGACCGGTACATATAACTGACTGCAAGACGCCAGCCGATGTTAACCGCTCGAGTGATAAGTTTGAGGCTACAAATTTCAAGTGGTGTTGATGTAAGTCCTCAAACTGTGCGAAATCGACTGCATGATTACGGCCTACGAGTTCGACGCCCAATCAGGTGCCCACCGATACGCCACAGGAATCGCGCTCCTCGATATGAATGGTGTAGAGAACGCATAACATGGACCCAGGAACAATGGGATAAAATTATGTTTTCCGATGAGTCGCGATTCGGGTTTAAGCCTGATATAAGAAGAGTGCGAGTGTATCGTCGGCCCGGAAATACTGAATGGCTCAGGTGCGTTCAGGAAGTTCATCCATACAGCTGCTCAACAGAATGTTATGTGCGGGTATTATGAAGAACAGGCGAACTGAGCTCGTTTTTGTAAATGGAAACATGAATGCTGAAAATTACATTGAGGATATTTTTAGACCTTATGTCTACCCATTTGCACAAACCCTTGGCTCTAATTTTAGGTTAATGCATGACAATGCTCGTTCACATACAACTCGGCGAACCAGTGAATACTTTGCAACGGAGAACATACGGGTATTGCCCTGGCCTGCACAATCGCCAGATCTCAACCCCATCGAGCACGCATGGGACATGCTCCAGAGACGTGTTTTGAAGGACTTGGACGGAGCGGCAACAACCCAACAGCTGAAGGATTTGCTACAATTCCATTGGGAGCGAATACCGCAAGATAACATAAACAGTCTCATTAATTCAATGAATAATCGTTGCCGACAAGTTCTGAATAGCACAGGAGACCATACTTTGTATTAAATTGTTCTATTCTTTCACAATAAATACATTTTCTTTAGAAATTTTATTTTGTAAAAAGAAGTTTAGTTTCTTATGTATCTTAGTTTCTACAGTATATTCTAATATTGTTCATTTCTGTTATTAAAAGAACTTATAAAGACAACAGCTATTAGTTTGACATCATAGAATCCTAAAGATATTATTTTAAAAATAAAATACGTTATAATGTGAAGAACCACCCTAAAATTTAAATTAGTACATGTTGCTTAGACTTTTTTGATGAGTGTAGTATTTTACAACAGAAATTTAAAAGTGATATATATGTATATACTAGCGGGCCTGGAGGACGTTGTCTTGCCTTAATAATAAAAAAAAATCAACCGCAGCGCCACTTACCGGGACCAAATAGGAATATAAAGCATTATTGGGTCCACTGGAACACGCACACAGAATTTCATCAAAATCGGTTCAGACCTTACGGAGGAGTTCAGTGACATATACGTACAGAAAAAATGTACATATAAAGATTAAAGTGCTTAACATTACAATATGTATATATTTTAATAAGAATTTTATTTTCTTACCGGTATTCAAAGTCGAACTAGTCGCCCGATTGAGAATATTCCTTGTCAATTTGAAGGCCCAATAAGCCTTTATTTCTCAAGAACTAGACTAAGCAATACATGAATTTAGCCTTCGCTAACGGAATTAGACTCAGCCTTTTATCTTTATAGACATTCATAGAAACATCTATATATTAATAAGTGAAACGAAAACTTTGTATCCCTTTTTAAGTGAATTGCGCGAACGGCTGAATGAGAAACTTGAAATATCTAGAGTTTATATAGAGAAGAAGTGCATAAAGCTATTTTTATATAAAATACATTAGAAATAAATTTAATTATAAATACAGTTTCACACAATAAAACCAACGCGGCAACTTACGAATGAAAAAAAGGAGAATAGTACCTAATCATTCTCTCATTAAGACGGAAATATTTGACGTTTAATAATTGTACGTAATCCGATAATGAGTGTGTATTTATGAACCAATCTCGTACTTTTACATATATTTGATACAGTAAAAATTTAGAAAATTGCAGATTATTTTTTATGATAGTGAGAGCTTGATCTAATTTTTAAATCCAAAATTTTCACTTTCCGTTACATTTTTTCAAACATTTCCTTCATACATACCTCGTTCTAATAATTACAAACAACATAAAAAAGAAATTAGCGTAATAGGTGCAGCCGTCCTAAAGTATTAGCGTTTACATATGTTCTGCAGTTGATTTTTATGAATATAGATTTATTTCAATCTGATTTTATTTATTCCGAATCAATTTGTTCATTGTTGGAGTTTCTGAACAAAAAGCATTTTAATTTTCGATACATAAATTAAACTTAAGAAAAAATATATTGCTTACGTCTTTACGTCTCCCGAACGGGAGTATAATATGTTGAGTCTATTACATTTGTTTGTGTCATAGTTTTACGTAGGTAAAGTAATAGATGCATCAGTTCGCATGTGAGAATAATCTTGTGATGACTATGCAGGAAAGAGGCTTAGACTAATCGATATTATTCATATCTACATATTAATTCGCATCGAGTAACGTAAGCCGTAACAGCTTGCCATTCGCTTAAATACAACATAAACTAGATTTTCACTAAAACACTTCAATGTTATTGCACTAGTAACAAGATTTATAGCTTCTAGTTAGTATGAATTGTTTTAATTACTTGGTCTCAGGTTCGTTTTAATTGTATATATTTTAATTTGTTAAGTTTCCTTTTAAAAGATTCAAGACTTTTTAGTAAAAGCTTTTGTTTTTTTTCTTCAAAATAAGGTTATTAATACAATAGATCGACTGCAAAATCATAACAACCTTTTTATTTAGGTTAATTAATGAGCTATTCTGTCGGTTTTTAAGCTATTGCATAGCTTCTGTCGCGGGCCTTGAACGTGGAGATCGGATCCAAAAATTCCGTAACGAAAAAACCTAACACCCCCCACTCTGCCTACCATGTATATATGATTTTTATAATATTACATTGCAATTGCCTATGTGAATTCTTGAAGTAATTTCAGTTCACAAAAGTATCCTCAATGGTAATTCTTCTATATACATTATATTCCTATACAGTACAGTAGTTTAGATATGTGGAGAATAATATTATGTAATCTACAATTAATAACGCTAGTAGCTTAGAGCGTACTTACTATACTCCTAGGAGACGGTTGCGCTTAGCAGAACAATGGCAGTCGTTGACATGTCGACGACGCAACGCACTAATGACATAGCTTACCAGATAATCACTCCCAATTATGTGTTTCTATTCAATATATTGTGATAATTTACTTTAAATAAATTTAATAATAATTTCAAGGCGCTTTGATAATAATCGTGGTTATACTTTGCGTGTTCTGGTTGAAATATAATTGTACTCAATTATTGATATAATAATCTAACCACACGAAGAACGTAATGTAGTTGTAGGTAATTTATTTATCTCGCTAAAATTGCACTATATTTGGTTTGGAATGATTATGTGGTATCTATCTGTCTATACAAATAAAAGGATAGAGGGCTGCCGTTGGCCGCGCGTCACTCAAAAACTACTGAATAGATTTTGATTTTGTTTTTTATTGTTCACGATTGTGGTGAAACTTTTGCATTACAGGAAACATTTTAATTTTAAAAAATACAACAAAAGCGTAGGTACATCACGAGAGGAAAATAAAAGTCTCCTTTCCTTTTTTTTTTTTGAACTGTCTTTGCTATTAACCTAGCAAGGTCTTAACAGCTTCACCGAATTACAAGTTTTTTAAAATATATTTTGCAATTCATAGATTATTAATAAATTACCCTTAATAAATGACCGACAGAATTAAATACACAACCGTATTTATAGTCTTGGTGCAGATTACGTGGGCGAGGAATCTTCTGAACAAATGACGCAGTGTGAATATATCCCGTGTCATTACAGAAAAGTTAAATATGTATTGAATACTCTCTTTAAAAAGGTTTCAAATTAAATACACCGCGCTCGCCCGAGGCAAGTTCGCGTTTTCCTTTTTCGCAAGTCTAACTTAACTTAACCAAAGCGGGACAAAAGAGCAAGATGACGAACATTCAGCCGCCGCGGTGCATTTAATACGAAGCATTTTTAAAGCAAGTGTTCAGTACGTATTTTCCTTTTTTTTAATAACACCGATGATGACGTAGACTTGTTGTTGTTACTTTCAAGGTTAGGTGAATCAATTCTTACATATTTACGTCGTAGATGACAAATGTTGGGTTTAGGAATTGATCTCGTAGATCAAACAACATACTGTTTGCCATTTACTAGCCAAACACATAACAATATACGTAATTTATAAAAATATTTCGCAGCTCAGTACTTACGTATGTTTATATTATATTTTGGAAATCAGTAAGAGTTTCTAGGACTATAAGGTATCCTTTACTCGCAGTGTTCCCATCCATCGAAGTGCCGACCGCGCCCGATGTTGCTTAACTTCGGTAATCGGACGAGAACCGTTGTTTTCAACACACTGCCCAATGTTTATCACACCCACTTTTTGTCACTTACAATGGTTGCTGATAAGAAGTTTTATTAAAATAATATCACGATATCTTCCTTCAATATAACGTTATTACAGTTTTAAGAAACTACGATTTTTATAAGTACTACGTGTTCAGCGATTTATAAGTTATTAGTTATTGCAGTAGAAAAATAGGGAAAGCAGTTTGGTACGAATGTACCATATGTAACAGCCAATTTCCAAAACATTCGTAACTTTTGATTGTTAAACCTAGATCAGTATAGTTATTTAGTCTATTCTCGCGACTAGTCCACGTGGAATAGTTGCTTTGGGCTAACGCTAACGAAACGAAGCCTATAGCCTTCTACGATAAATAAACTATCTAACACTGAAATAACTTTTCAAATCGGATCTGTAGTTCCTGAGATTAGGGCGTTCAACAAAACAACCAACCCTCCAGCTTTATAATTGTTGGCGACGCACACGTTAAGTAGCGCACACATTACCTTACACGTA
>JACEII010000011.1:803975-828418 GCA_014332785.1 Antheraea mylitta
GTGTCGCCGTTCATATATAGATATTTGACAGGGCGGCGGCCCCAATAATAATATTAGTATAGGTTGAAGAATTTATAAATACGGCCATCTAAAAAACGGTTGAAGAGAAATTGAGTTTTTAATCAACAAATAATGTCTTTGCTATTCGTCAAGATGGATTCTTTAATCCACCTATATTATAAATACCCATCAGTGAGATCTAATTGGAACCTTTGGACGGTTAATTTTAAAGGAGTCTTTATCTGAAGAGTTTAACGAACAATTTATCCATACTCTACACTCGAACTAAGTTTACAAGTTACTTGAAAATTGAGGAGAGTGAATTCGTGCAAATCATTTTAATTAACTTTCCCGTAAGATTACAATTTTAGTAATACTAATTATCTGTTGAATTATTATCTTGCTTATATGAATCTCAATTACTTAGATATTTATTATAAGTATGATGATTTGCGTTCGACAATTTTTAACGTATTCATTATTAAAATTGAAAATGATAAATTCCGTAACTGATGAAATACAAAAATATTTCTGCTTAGTTTCTATATTACTAAGCTATACGTTGCTGTAAAAATTATTATGGTAATATAAAAAATATATATATTTAACATATCTATACACATAAAACAAAAACGGTTTAGTTTCACGATTCATAACTCAAGAACGGATGAACGATTTTATGACTACTGGGATTTACCTCTATCTCGAATAGCAGAATAATTATAAGAACTAGTGGGCGCCCAGTGGTTGACATTCGACCATAGTTATTTGAGTTTTTTAAAGTTTGAACTTTATTAGGGTTCTTTTGTCAAAGGGTATATATACTTCTATAATCAAAGGTTTTCATTATGGCTACTCAGTTATTAGCCATGAACTTTAATTATATAAACATTTAAAAAAATCTATGCGCAAATGAAAATTGAAATTAATTATAAATTTGAAACAAAAATCACGCGGTATAAAGCTCTTAAATTTTAAGCAAACATAACTTTACGAAAATAAAGAAATTTATCGCAACCCATGACACAATTTTCAATTAATCTTAGACGACACATGGGTGGGTGCTATTTCTGGGTGATATTGAACTAAATGTAATCTGTTCATTATGAGAAATAGTGATATGCCCAGTATCATCGTTTGGAAAAGTAATGGATGCACAATACAATCCAATGGTGAATTCAAGACAAAGACGTTTTTAATACTACCATTAGCTTTTGAAAATAAATTCTTTTTTGTTGATACATGAGGTGGAATCGCAACATTGTAACTGCGGAGGTCTAAGTCATGAATTACTTTTACGAACAAAATTCTTATTTTCATTATACTAAGTATTATTTGGCTCATTTTTTTATTAATTCATCATTTGAAGTGAGTTCACCATAAAAAAACAATAAACATTACAATAAGAGTTATATTTTATAATATCATTGTTGAATGTAGGATGAAAAATGGTAATTAGAACCTAAGAGTTAATAAATAATTATAACTAAGCATAGCAACCTCCTTCCTTCACAACCTTTTTTGAAATTCGTAATTATTGACGGCTGTCAAAATGTCTTTTTTATTTACATGTTGTAGATTGGGTTTATATGTTGTGTAAAATTCGAGTAGTAGTGTGAGTAGTGCATATTTTAATTAATTTAATGTAATTCTAATGCATTTTATATAAAATAAACAGCTTTCTGCACTTCTCCGCCATATAAACTTTTACTATGCCAAATTTCAAGTTCACCCGTTGACGAGAAATAGGTTAAAAAGGGTTACAATTTTTTTGCTTCACGTATAAATCTATAGAAAAATTGTGAGGTAAACAGTTTTGTATAAAAAACATATTTGATGTTTCACATCTACCACATCTAAACAGATAGAGTCGCAAATGTTTTTGAGTATTTCGTTAATAGTGCAAAGTTCGTCTTTGCGTCGCCACGTCAACAATCAGGTTTACCCTCCGCCTATAGATGTTTCACATCAACAGAACATAATGAAAACATTATCTCACGTATTTTGTAAGGCATTTTTTTTCTTGTTCATGTATCGAAAACTGATTATAAGAAATAGATCCGAATGAAACGCATGCAACAAATAGTTTAACAGAAAGTAGATAAACAGTACCACGAGAACCTTTTTAAATCGCTCCTATAAAGCAAATCCCAAAAAATGTCAAAAATGTCAAAAAGCTGTCTTACACTTATAATTTTATGTAACTGTGGAAATTGAATATTTTTACAATATAATCTTATTTAGAAAGTGTTTTAACAAGACTTATCGGACTATTTTGTGATTATATTGTGGATAATGGATAAAGAAGAATCTGCGTCAACTTCTGCTCGAAAAATTAAGAGCTCGAAAAAAGACTCAGAACATCTGTCCTCGGATAATACTTAATCTCTAAAGAACAAATTGACCATAAACATGAGCTCGATTCAGCTATTATGAAAATTAATTCCTTGGAACTTGAAAAAACATAACTCCAGAATGATATGTTTCGACTCTCTGGTCGTTTAAGTTCTATTGAAAAATTGTCTCGTAGTCGGAATTTAGAAATCCAATTAATACCAGAAAAGCGCAGTGAGAACCTTATGACATTATTTATGAAATTATGTGATGAGATAAAAGTATCATTGAGTTCATCCGATATAACTTCGATTCGTCGTGTGGCAAAACAAAACCTAGCATCGCCTCGTCCACGCAATATCCTGATCACATTAACATCTGAGCGTGTGAGAGATGTAGTAGTGCTTTCTAGTTTCTTAAAATACAATAAAATTAACAAATCGTCACCGCTTAGTACTGGTCATATTGGTTTTTCTGGTTTCTCCAGAAGAATTTATATCGTTGAACATCTTTCTCCTGAAACTAAAGAACATTTTGCAGCTACTCGAAAATTTACAAAGGAACGAGGATAACGCTACGTGTGGGTAAAATATAATCGCATATATATAAGAAAAGATGATAATTCTTCTGCTATTATGATAAAAAACTTTCATTTCTCTTAAGTCTATATTACTTATTAAAAGATACAGGTATCAACTCAGAAAAATGCAAGATTTTGGAAATAATAACAGATTTATTACTCATGAATACAACTTTTTTTTTTTAACGTGGAGAAATCCCTTATGGATACCCACCCTCCCGGGGGAGAGGATGAGATATGTCCGGCTCGCACGGACTAAAACCCCACGGTGTACCGACAGACCGTGATGTTGGGGCGGTAAGGGATCGTTCTTCGCTATTCGCCTTGAATAGCCGCCCCAACGGTCCACCCGGCGGAAGGTTGCCGCCGGGCTCCCACCTATAGAGAGGCAGCTGGGTACACGCCAGCTGCCCCCCCCGTCCGCCGGACCTGTGCAATGAGGGGATGAGCCCCCCGACTACATCCCCTCAGGTCCGGCTACGGGGGCAGGAGGATTTGGGCAAAGCGCCGCCTCCTCCTGCCGGTCCTCCGCTGGCGAAGACGGCCACTGAGGGGGTCCGCCTCGCGGGCCCTCTCCGCTGCCTCCTTTTGCGAGATGAGTTCCTCGCAAAAGGAGGCCACTGCTCGCCACGCCTGTTCGCTGCCGAGCATGGACGAGACCACGCTCGGCAGCGACAAATCCTCTCCTACCACAGCCACCAGAGTGCGGCGCTCCACCTCCCACGCAGCACACTCAGAGAGAGTGTGCTGCGCGGTATCTTCCTCAGCACCGCACTCATGGCAGGCGGCGGTCGGCTTCCTGCGAGCGATCCGGTGCAGGTACCACCCGAAACAACCGTGTCCGGTCAGCACCTGCACCAGCCTGAACGACAGAGAGCCCCATCTCCTCCCTATCCACTCCCGCAGAACCGGGCGGACGGCGTCGACGGTGTGCCTCCCGAAGCGCGCGTCCGCCAGGTCCTGCATCCACCTCCCTATAGCCCCCTCTCGCAACTCCCGCCTTTTAACATCTATCTCCCTGGGAGCCGGAGGCTCCCCACTACGCCTCCTCGCCGCCGTGAATTTATACACGGCGGCGAGCACCCCAGCTTCCAGCTCCCAGGGAAGGGAACCGGCGAGCGTAAAGGCCGCCGCCGATGACACCGTCCGGTATGCCCGGATTGCCCTCAGTGCCACCATACGCTGCGTACTGCACAGCACGCGCACGTTGGTGGCATCAAGGGCATCAGCCCAGACCGGTGCCCCGTAGGCGGCCATCGCCCACACGACTCCCATGAAGAGTCGACGGCACCCGGCACCCGGCCCTCCTACATTGGGGAGCAACCGGCCGAGTGCCGCCGCAGCTCCAGCAATTCGCGGTCCGAGCCCCGCAAAATGGGGCTCGAAACGCCAGCGCCCGTCCAAGGTGAGGCCCAAGTATTTCATTTGGGCCCCCACCCTGATCCGGACGCCCTCCACCATTATGTGGGCCCCAGGTGGTGGCCCCCGCCGAGGCCCATGAAAAAGTAACTCATGAATACAACTAGTCTTAGCAATGATTTTAATATGTCAATATTCCTTTGAATTAATCAATATCAAAACAAAAGGCACTTCTAACCATAAATAATAATTTAAAAGATCTTAGATATTCAACCTCATATCATGTCAATGCCGACACTGTTGTTATTATACAAAAAATCACTTCATAGATTAAATGATGCTTACATTATAGTAACAATTATTTTTTTATATCTTAAGTTTTTCAATTTATTTGGGTTATCGCACATTATTAATATGGATATTTACTATCAAAATGTTATTCGTATTCGTTCAAAGACCAACTGATGTATATTTAAGCGTTTCAAATTGTAATTTTGATATGATCTGCTTTACTGAGACGAACTTGAACTGTAGTATTTATGATTCTGAGTTATTCGATGCTCGTTATAATGTTTATAGAAGGGACCGTCTATCTTCATCCTCTAAAAAATCAGATGGTGGTGGTGTGTTAATAGCTATTAATTTCTCTAGACGTAAGTGCTGGGAGAGCATTTTAGAGGACATATGGGTAACTATAATCCTAAACAATGGTTTTCTTCAACATGTTTGTCTTTGCTATTTACCGCCTGATATTAAATATGATGACCTTAAAATATTTTACAATGGCATTCAACAAATAATTCTTAATGGTTTATCCACAGACTATTTCTTAATAATTGGGGATTTTAATACTCCTAATTTATCATAGTGCTCATCATCGTGTAATTATCTTATACCTGGACTCTCTTCTAATCGAAAAGCTTGTTTATTATTAGAAACATTAAGCCTTTATAACTTACATCAATTTAACTCTGTATCCAATATTAATAATCGATTGCTTGGCTTAGTTTTTTCAACTTTTTTGTATATTAATGTTAACACAGTTTCTCCACTTTCCTGTGTAGATTGTCATCACCCACCTCTTAATATAATTTTTAATGATATTCTTAATCCTAAGCGTCTTAAGTATATTAAACCAAAACGCTCCAATTTCAATAGATGTGATTATGTAAAAATTAAAACTCAGATCTCGAGTTTTAATTGGTCTAATGAACTCTTCTTACCTTTAAATATTGATGACGCAGTTTCTTTATTTTATCAAATCGTTAATAATATCACAACTGAAAATACTCCTCTGAGCAACGTCAGTAGCTATAAATTTCTTTCTTGGTTTTCCCCATTCTTAATAAAGTGTCTCAAAAACAAGAAAAAGTTTTACACTCGATACTCGATATAAAAAATATCGCAATCCCCGTTATTATGCAAAATTTTCTGAACTTCGCACTAAATGTAAAAGTTTAATCTGAAATAACTATAGAAAATTTATTTTGTCTGTTGAAAATGCTTTGGGTCATAATATAAAATCTTTTTAGCGGTTTATCAAATCTCATAGAGGATACAAAAATATGTGACAACAAATGCGATATGGTGAGTTATCTTCATCAGATATCAAAAGTATTTGTGAATTATTTTCTAAATATGTTAGTAGTGTCTATGAAGATCATTTTTGCCCTAGTATTGATTTAAGTTTTTCTATTAATACACATGCTGTTTTATCAAAAATTACTCTCCATGGTACTAATATAAATCGTAAGCTAAAACATATTGATCTTAATAAGAGTCCCGGTCCTGATGGTATTCCTGTCAAAGTTATCAATGCTTGTGCGGATGAACTTACTTTGCCATTGACTATTATATTTAATAAATCAGTAGATAATGGTATTTTTCCGCATGCGTGGAAACTGGCATATATTATCCCTATACACAAAGATGATGATATTTCCAATTGTGAAAATTACAGGCCTATAAGTATAGTTTAATGTATTGCTAAAGTTTTTGAATCTTTGGTATATGGTTATTTTTACTTTCAAATAATCCCCTTAATTTCTGAAAAACAACATGGATTAATTAAGCATAAATCGACTGTTAGTAACTTACTTGAATACAAAAATGCACTCTGTAAGGAATTTGCTAGAGGTGGCCAAATTGACACCATTTACACCGATTTCAAAAAAGCCTTTGATAAAGTAAATCACTTTATTCTTATTAAAAAATTAGCTCTTTATGGAATTCACAGTAATTTACTTCGTTGGGTACAATCCTATTTAAATAATAGAAGACAACTTGTAGCTATTAAGGGTTCTACTTCCTTACCTTTTCTCATTAAGTCAGATGTGCCTCAAGGCTCTCACCTTGGCCCACTATTCTTCATAGTTTTTATAAACGACTTGATTATTCAACTTTCTTGTGAATCATTACTTTATGCAGATGTTCTCAAAGTGTTTAAATCTATTAGTTCTATTTTGATTGCTTCTTTCTACAACAAGATCTTGACACTATATCCCGTTGGTGTATTGATAACTTTATGTACCTTAACGTTGACAAATGTTTTGTTATTTCGTTTACCAATAAGATATATAAAAAATCCTATCCTTACATAATTGACAGTCAATTACTAGCAAGAAAATCTTTGGCGAAAGATTTAGGCATCTTATTTGTTATATACTTATCATTTAGAGAACATTACCATGACATCACTAGTAGAGCTTTTAGAATTTAGGTTTTATAACTAGATCATCCTTATCTTTTAAAAACCTTAACAGTCTTGTAGTCCTATTTAACAGTTTAGTTCGTAGTATCGTCGAGTATGCATCTGTAGTTTGGTCATCCTGTTACACCATACATTCTAAATCTATGTTACAGGTATGGTTATGCTCGCAGTGTCTCTTCTTACTATGAAAGTTTAAATAAATATAACATTATACCATTACATGTTCGTAGAATTCAACATGATCTAGTATTTCTTTATAAATTGCTGCATAATTATATTTCATCTCTCTCCTTGCTAGAGTCTCTTAATTTTAACACCAATTTCAATTATTGTTTTCTTAAAACATTTATTCTTAAAACTTATATGAATATTAACCCAATTGTACGTATGACTCGTATATATAATGAGCTCGCAAGCAAACACGTTTCATTAGACATATTTGACCATCGGGCATTCAAATTAAAAAAAAAAAAAAAAACAGTTAAACACATTTTATAGCCATGACCATCTCAACGACAGTTTCTATATTATATTTTAATATTCATTATTTATGTTTGCCAACCTGTTCTTTTTTTTTTCTTCCATGTGTTAATTTTAGTTTTCATAATTGAATTCATTTGAACTTTTTCGTTTATTTTTTTATAAATAGTTTTTTTTAATCCAATATTTCTAAATATTTAAACAATTATTACTTCCTTATTATTATTATGATTAGTGTAAGTTAAGTTACTATGTGGTAAAGCGCTTTAGGTCTTCAGTTTAGTTTATTTTTTTATTATTACTATTGTATTATTATTTTAGATTGTCGACTGTTCCTTTATCCATGTGTAAATAAATAAATGCCTTTCTGCCGCATGAAATATATTCATTTCAAATATATTATAACACTTTTTATCCTGATTTTCATACATTTATTGATCTTAATTCGGCTAATAAGTTTAACATATTATTTATTGATTCTGAGACAGTACGAAGTTCGCCGGGTCAGCTTGTTGTTAGTAAAAGTATGTTTCTGTTAAATAATAACATAACTAAGCACAAGCAATTTTATAAAACGACTAATTACACAAAAAACTAATATATAGAAGCGTATTACTCTCGAAGGGAGTCAGTGAAAAATATCTCGGTAATATGTTCCCGGCCTTGTCCCGAAATAATCCGCGAGACGCGACGTAATTTGTCAGTCTCTTGCCCGTGACAGCCGCGTGTCCGTAGTAGCGGCCGATCTGTGACCATTTAGTTTATACGACCGTTTGCCAACGACGGTACTAGCTACAAATATTACAGATTAAATTACCGAACTTGATTTCTATGGTTTAATTGTATTTTTATACTATTGCGCATTGGTACAAAAACAATCTGGGTGTATCACAAAAGAACAAAATTAAAATTGACATAAAAATTTCATACGAATTAATTGATTTAGATAGTACAGACTGTTAAGTTATTATATAAAAAATAATATACCCGCACATGAATATATAAGTACCTGGAGGACCGAACTTAGCTCGGTTGTTTAAAAAAACTTTTAAATTAAAATAAATTGTTAAGTCTTCCTCACAGAATTAACCTTTGTTTACCAAAAAATATACATATAAAAGATATATCTTTTGCTGTCACTTGGATTCGAACTGGCGTTAAACGAATTTCCGAAGTAGCAGCTTTCCGTCTAAGCTATTTTTGATTTGACAGCGCCGGCGAAATTTACCTTTATATTCTATCTATAGTTTTCTATTGCCTGAAAACTCAGATAATAAAATTTCTATGAATTAAATCTAGCTAGATTGATATATCGTCCTCGAAACCACCTACATACTAAATTTCACGGAAATCGCTGACGCCGTTTTCGAAATCCTGAATATATAACAATATAAAAATATACAAGAATTTCTTGTTTAAAGGTAGATTAGATGAGATTAATACAATATCAAGACAATTAATAATACACGAGTGATAATAGTAGTGAAAATATAAAATACAACTTTTTTTAAATTATATGATACCTCAAAGTGTATATCAATAGTTATCAAAACAATAGGGTGTGAAAATTAAGATTCTAATGTACTATAATATATACTATGCTTACACGAAGTTATGTATATAAATTGAATTAGAATCAAAAATACTTTATTCAATTTAGGCTCTGAGAAGGCATTATTGTTTACATAATTTTAAACCTTAAATTTCTTTAAATTTAAATATTATATTTAAAATATTAGATTTTTATTCCTAGTTGAACACAACATTTATTGTCTAAAAAATGCGATAGAAATAATCAAGTAGGATACCCAAAATAACTAACATAGTAATTGTGATAACGAAACGATTTCATTCCATTGAGATTATTTTTTCTATATTTAACATTTTTGGTTTAATTTATCGCGTAAAAAGGATTACTACCGTCTAAATATAAAAGTAAGCACAATAGTAATTCGTTTCGTTCGGTCAGTGAGAGCGTCGGAGGCCCATCTCTTCTCACCTTCCCTCTCTCCTCTTCCCTTCCTACCCCTCGTCCCCCTATACAGGCTGGCAACGCACTTGCGACCACCCTGGTTGATGATTTAACATCAGGTGACCCACCTGGTCGTTTGCCTCCTTTGATATAAAAAAAATATATATTTTTAGCAATTTTTTAGTGATTTACAAATAATATCACAACAAAATGTACTGGTTTTCGTTTTGTGCTGGCTTTTACCCTCTTAACTGGTCTGTCTATATCATATAACATAAATAAATATATACTAAAATACACCTTTACTAAGAATTTAATAAAAGTCATGAAAAACGACTCAGTGTCTTCGAGTTATAAGCACACTAGCAGAGCCATAAACTCTATATCACTGAACTTATTCGCCTATTTTATTCAAGATTTAAAATAAAAACTGGAGAACATTTTGTAGAAAGTTTCACATGTGCAAATCTCTTCGAATTTAATGGATTGAAGGAACTGTGCGTCCGCTCTGTGTATCTTTATACAGTTTTCGATAACTGACGAATCTTCAACGTTCGATTCTCAAAGTTATATGTAGTATACTTTGTCGCTTTCCGTTTAGTTCCTCCGTGAAATAATTTTCTTATCGATATTGGGTAAAATCGAACTAAATTGTGAATTCTGTAGCAGTCTATTTATGTATTAGTAATACGAATAACAAATCGACAGCAGCATTAAAAATTCTGTTAAGTAATTGAGACTTTCGTTATATTTTGGTATCTTTTTTATATTACAGCATAATAAAGTGACGACACTATACTACTAGTACAGTTACTATAGTGCAATTGAGTGTATAATGCAGTAAATCTATAATTTGTTGGGAGTTTGCAACACTTAGAAGTAAACAGGATACAAAATTCAGGTCAAAAACAAAGTGAAAGTGCGGGACGGCCGTGTAGCTGGGCGCAAATTTTCGGGAGTCGAAGACTGGAAAATCGTTAGCGATATGTAATTGGTCATAACCATACCAATGGATTGACAGGTGAAAAATTATTTTACTTTAAGATATACTAGCCTCTGCCCGCGACTTTGTTCGCGTGGAATAGTTACTTTGGGCTAACGATAATACGCAGCGGAAGCTCTCAAGAAGAAAAAAATCCCGATTTAGAAATATTATTCATTGGTGCTCCGCACCTATTGGTCTTAGCATGATGATATATTGATATATGGTTATAGGACTACATCTGTTAACTACAAAATAGGCGCGGAAGAACGGAACGGCTCGATACAGTACGCTTGTCGCGGTAACACTAAGTTGTTGAACGTTAAAATGCAAGTCATAACCGTCCCGGCTCCGCGCCACGCACAGATTATACATC
This sequence comes from Antheraea mylitta, assembly GCA_014332785.1. Taxonomy (NCBI): domain Eukaryota; kingdom Metazoa; phylum Arthropoda; class Insecta; order Lepidoptera; family Saturniidae; genus Antheraea; species Antheraea mylitta. The sequence goes on from JACEII010000011.1 coordinate 814,769, forward strand.
TATATTTTGTACTATATTGTGTCGCTAACAACATCTATAATCCATAACAATATATAGCCTATAACCTTTCTCGATAAATGAGCTATGTAACACTGAAAGAATTTTTCTAATCGGACCAGTAGTTCTTGAGATTACCCCCTACAGCATCACAAACTTACAAACTTACAAACTTTACCTGTTTATATAGATAAAGTAACTTATGTAAGAAACTTGAATTTAAACAGTGAAGCGTCATTTCAAAATTACCGTACTATTGATTACTTTGATTTACTACTAAAAGTTAGTTATATCTCTAAAAGTTGATATTGAACTCTTTAGTTATCCCGAGAGACTTCAGTACGCTCGAGGTATTTGATGTGAACTGACAGGCATCTTTCCTTTTTACAAAGTTTTACTTCCTTTAATGAAGTTTACAAGTTTCAAATTAGTTCCATCAACGTTATAGGTTTCTAAAGTACACAGTATGTTTCTCATATTGCAAGTACATACTTTATTTATCCGTTATATATTATTATTTTATTAGACCATTTTTAATTTGATTTTGCTCGATCTTTGATGGATCAATTTTTAAGTGGTAGCAATTTAACCATAATTAGGTTTCCTAAGTTTTATATATAGACTGATATGGGTATATTAATAATGGTCATATCATAAGTATTTTAATGATAAATCTATACTAATATTATAAAGAGGTAAAGTTTGCGAGTTTGTGACGTTGTGATGTTGTGGCGTTGTAGGGGGTAATCTCAGGAACTACTGGTCTGATTTGAATCATTCTTTCAATTTTATGTAGCTCATTCATCGAGAATGGTTATAGGCTATATATTATCACGCTAAGATCAATAAGAGCGGAGGACAGATGAAAAATGTTTCAAAATCGGGATGATTTCCTTTTGAGAACTGCTGCTTGTTAGTGTATCTATTCCACGCGAACGAAGTCGCAGGCAGAGGCTAGTCATACATAAAAATTGTAGTTTCTTAAAACATCAATAACTTTGTCCTACATTAGGTTATCGTGATAATTCCCTTTTTAGGTAAAGAGCAAGTATTTAAGAAGATAGTAAATCCAAAAAAACAATAATCGAAACCTATCTAAAAGTTTTTGCATGATTAGTTCGGTAAACATTTATGAAAAACTACGTTTTGTGACTTAAATATAAAAGTTAGACATACGCTATCGGTGAATTTTTGTAGACATTATCAATATTTATAGCTTTTCTCTAGAACTCAATCATATATCTCTCATCGTTAACACAGCGTTCGTAAGAAACATTTTCGTTGGCCCCATTTTTTTCCGACTTACGTTGCAAATCCGACTACTACAAAAAAGTCTTTTTATTTTTCCGATTAATATATAACTTATGATACTCTCAAATAATATGGCTTTCTATTGGTGAAAGTGTTTTTAAAAACGGTTTAGTAGTTTCTGAGATTACCCCTACAAGCACACATATTCACAATCTTTATAACTTTATAGTATACTAGCCTTTGCCCGCGACTTCGTTCGCGTGGAATAGATACACTAACACCAACACTAACACGCAGCGATTTTGAATCATTTTTCATCTGTGCTCCGCTCCTATTGATCTTAGCGTGATGATATATAGCCTATAACCATTCTCGATGAATGAGCTATATAACATTGAAAGAATTATTCAAATCGGACCAGTAGTTCATGAGATTACCCCCTACAACGCCACAACATCACAACGTCACAAACTCACAAACTTTACCTCTTTATAATATTAGTATAGATATGATAAAAATAAAATGTAAGTACGTCAATTGATAGTTTATTGTAGATATATATAAATTGGTTTGGTTTGAAACACGCCGATAGATTTCACTACAAATACTGTCCGGAATAACCTATCACAATGCTTCTGTCGAAAGCAATCCAATTGGATTTGACTGATCAAGGACATAGGGCAAACAGAAGTCGGCGTAGGTAATCTTTGTAAATGCCATCGAATCGATTCTCCAAGTCGAAAGCCTTTTCAATCAGACACGGGGTCTTACATACAAAGCTACTAAATAACATAAGGCTTACTTACATATTTCGAAGAAAATAATACGCTTCTCTTAGGCATGATACAGCTAGCTATGCCTGCGTCTCCGCTTTCATTAATGTAGATTTCATCTAACTATCGGGAATGCCACCATAATAAAGACGTTTCCAACTTATTTCTTGTGTAAGATATGCAATTTTTTTTATTACTATAACAATAATATGCTGATAAATGTATTTATTTTTTTAGAAATCATTATTATATGTAAAGTTTTTATTTAAATTTTGAGTGATTTTGATGGCGGGCAATCTTATCAAGACTTTTAGCCAACATTGTCCGCTCCATTTTTGATACAAATATTAGGAATATATAAACCACGAAATTGAACTAAGAATCTGTACATGTTTTTTAGTAGATAAACCTTTACATTTTAAAATCGATGCGGTATCATATAAACTTTCGTATAAAAATCTATGAATTTTTACTTTGCTATTTTTATATTTGACATTAGCAAAAACATGCACCATATTAGACGAATTCGTACAAGTTACTGAGCAAAACTTAAAAACAAATGAAATACACAGTGATACCACAAATATTATCTATTTTATATTAAAATAATCAGTGTAATCATAAATTTTACACGATCATCTGTAAATATCAACATATTTGCTTGTAAATTCTTTAGGCAAAGATCCAATGGTTGGCAAAGTTCACGCATTCGACGATACTTTATTTGCGGATGACAGTTGTTACCCCATGTTTTTCATTATTTATTTATTTATTTCCACATGGATAAAGCAACAGTCGACAATCAAAAATAATAATACAATAGCAATAATAAAAAAAAATAAACTAAATTGAAGACCTAAAACGCTTTATCACATAGAAAATTAACTTACACCAATGATAATAAGGAAATAATAAATTGTTTTAATAGAATAGAAACATTGGATTAAAAAAACTATATATAAAAGAATAAACGAAAAAGTTCAAATGAATTCAATTATGAAAACTAAAATTACCACATGGAAGAAAAAAAAGAACAGGTTGGCAACCATAAATAATGAATATTAAAATATAATATAGTAACTGTTGTTGAGATGGTCATGGATATAAAATGTGTTTAACTGTTTTTTTGAATTTGAATGCCCGATGGTCAAATATGTCTAATGAAATGTGTTTGCTTGCAAGCTCATTATATATACGAGTCATACGTACAATTGGGTTGAAATAAGAAGTATTATTCATATAAGTTTTAAGAATAAATGTTTTAGGAAAACGATAACTGAAATTGGTGTTAAAATTAAGAGACTCTAGCATGGAGGGAGATGAAATATAATTGTGCAGCAATTTATGAAGAAATACTAGATCATGTTGAATTCTACGAACATTTTTTTTTTAATATCATATAGGAGGCAAATGAACAGGCGCGTCACCTTTTATTAAGCGATCACCGCCGTCCATAGACAATAGCAACACCAGAGGAGTCGCAAGTGCATTGCCAGCCTGTGTGTGTGGGAATGGAGAGAAAGGGAGAAGGGTTAGAGGAGACGGGAAGGGGTCTCCAGCGCTCTCACTGACCGTGCGAAACGCAACAATGCAAGCACTATTACTTCACATCGGATTTCTTTGAGAGGGTGGTGCTACCACCGACGAGTTTCATGCTGAAACCAATAATAGCTTCAGCGTGGCCCTACCACCTTTAAAATTTTGTTCATTTTTTTCAAAATTATTTTGTTCTTTGCCTTTTATTTAAGAAATTGTTATTTTCTTTTACTATTTGATCAACTAAATTTCGTTTGTGATTTTGCGTTTATTCTATCCAATTTTATTGTTATTGATTTTCTCTTACAGAAAAATATATACCCTGAAAAGTTCCTTTGTCTGTGGGTAAGGGTTTAGTCAAAATCGATCGAACCGTTTCCGAGATTATCCCGAACAAATGGGAGACACTTTAACTTTATTGATATAACAATTGGAGAAAATAATTCTAAGCTTGATACCAACAAATATTATAAATGTGAAATGTGAGTTTGTTTGTTTAATACTCTTTAATGCCTTCATTACTCAACTGATTATTATGATTAGATTCACGTTGTCAAAGGTACAAAAAAGGCCTAAGGGCACATTTCATCCATATCGAATAGGGATATCTTGGTTATCACAAACAAAAGCTAAATATAATCGCTTATCTATGACGGCAGTTATCTTTTTATTTATTGGCAGTAAAATTTAATATATATTTAGACAGATTAGATAGGTAACAAGCCAATAATCTTTAATCGTTAAGAAGCCATTAGCCAACTGACTCGGCTCTATCGAGTACCTACGTGAACTAAACCGTTGAGATACACGAAGCGAACGCGGAATAAATGACGCTTCCCATTCGTTGCAGAGATTGTCGAGTAGCTGTCATTGGAGATCAATTTGGGAAATAACCGACAGAATTGAGGAATATTAAACGCGATTCTAATCATGAAGCTTGCAATGGTCTCTTGAAATCATCGATTGGATGGTCGCTTTTAGATAACTAAAAGTAAACAAGAGATTATATAACTATATTATCGTACTTTATGTATATTTTTTTTTATAAAATGGGCACTGATTACATAAGCAACAGTCATAAATTACTTTGTGTGACGTGGAGAAGATTAAATCTGAAGAACTTTTAAGAGATTTGCTATTGTTATTACAAGGGTGCTCCTTTCTATTTGCATACTCCGATGGAGTGGTTTGATATAATATATTAGGTGCTATCATGCTGAGCCTAAATGAGAAATGTGTTTTAAATTTTGCTACGGGAGCTCACCTATAGGAGTTGGGCGAGGAATGGACTTATGGATGGTAGTAATCCGATGGCAACTAGAAGTAGATCATTCGCATTTTATAGTTTCCACCACAATGTATTTGGTTTACTGCAGGAATCAAACCTACGTTAATAGACGCAACGTTCAAACATGTTATATCTAAGCCACAATCTATACTATAATAAAACTGTAACAAGTCGAAATCTGTACATTAAATATTTTTTGAAAATTTTAATCAGGGTAGACTATGTTATCGATATAGAAGCCAAAAATAATCTTTTTACAATTTTTGTCTGTCTGTCTGTCTGTCTGTCTGTCTGTCTGTCCCTATGCACACGCATCACTCTGAAAGTACTGAACCAATCTTGATGAAACTTGACATAGTGATAACTAATATTACGAGATTACATCAAATATACTTTTTGTCTCATAAAACGCAAAGGGTTCTCCAGGATAAAGGATTAAAGTCTAGAATATAAACCCGAATTACTCTGAAAGTACTGAACCAATTTTAACGAAATTTGACACGGTGATAACTAATATTAGAAGACTACATCCAGGATACTCTTTGTCCCATAAAACGCAATGAGTTCTCCAGAATAACGAAAAACAAAAATTTGCAGTTAACGTAACTAGACTTTTTTGCGACACCTTAGTACAAGAGCCGGCAACGTTAAAAGAACAAGAATTTTAGAATACCTGGTTCTTTAATACATCAATATATTTTTTTTTATATCATAAGAAAAAAAAGAACAGGTGGGTCACGTGATGTTTAGTGACCACCACCGTCTATAGACACTAGCAACACCAGGGGATTTGTAAGTGCGTTTCCAACCTGTATATGGGGGAGTGTAAGGGAACCTCCGGCACTCTCACTGACCGAACGAAACATTACAATGCAAGCACTGTTATTTGACGTCGGTTTTCTGTAAGTATTCTGGCAGTATTAGCCCGAACGAGCCGACCCATTCATGCTGAAACCAGTAATAGCTTCAGCGTGGCTCTACCACCTACAGAAATTATCAATATATCAATAGACAGAATTTAGGACACTTGGTAGCGGGTTAACGTTGTATTTTTAATAGGCATTTTGATTTATGATTAATCAATAATAAGTTTAGGAACATTTTTTTCAGTAACTTTTAAACGCAATTAAACATTCAGACACGTTTTTTATAAACAATCATATATATACCCGTTGATATATTTTATAAATAAAAAAAAGAATGTGGTGTCGTGGGACACCAGGTAGGAACGAAGTTCTTTCGGCTAATGTAGAATCGACACTATTTGGAAAAAAAAATCGTGTTAAATTTTATGTAATCGTAATTCAAATTATCAATTAAAATAACAAAATATGTCTCTTTATTTTTGTTTGACAACATAAAATTACATAGAAATAGAAATAATTACAAAAAAGGAGAAAGAGAAAGATATTATACACTACTCGCTTATGTATACGACTGTCGCGCCTGCGCACGTCTCATTTAACTGTTTTATTCCATGCACTTTTCATTACAGTTTTACTATCACATTTTTTTCAGTTCGGTCGCGCAGCAAAATCTCTATCTCCTCCAAGCCTGCCGTAAGGAACTTCGTTCCAATAATAAATTTCAAATCATTTTTTTTTTTCATAGCAAAGAACCAATTTCATTTTATTAAACATTATTGACCACCATATACAACGATAAACGTAAACGTATGACTTGGGATTGACGCCATCTCAAATATATGCGTCGTCGACCATCACGCTATACAAAGCCGAAATGCCTTCGGCCGGCGAGGTGAAATATCTTGGTGTTACTTTAGATAAACACTTAAATTTCGATTCACACACAGAAAGAGTGCGAAACAAAGCCGTATGGTCTTAGGTCGTTTCTATCATTTGCTTTGTCATAAGAGTAAAATATCCCCCAGACAAACTCACTTTATACAAAACTTGCATCCGTCCGATTATGACGTACAGTTGTTCGGTCTTTGCACATGCGCAAAATCGTATTCAAAAGTTGCAGGTTCTCCAGAACTGAGCCCTACGTAAAATCACCGGTGCCCCATGGTACGTCCGGAATAAGGATCTCCACAGGACCTGGAGATGCTTTCTGTCTGAGCGTATATAAAATCACTTCCAGGTAGTTATTTCGAAAAAGCCGCGAATCATCCCAGCCCGTTAGTGGTATCCGCCGCGAACGATGAACCCGTACCCAACGCTGCGCAGTATAGAAGACGACCGCGACACATTTTTACCGACCCTCCTGATTCAATCACGTCAGCGAACGATCAGTACCAGCCTGTCTCTTCAAACAGACACCCACGCCCGCATAACCGCAGATCACGCCGCCGTGGTCTGGGACTAAATTTCGCTCCCGTACACCAAATTAGGCCCTTCTCGGCAACGGCTCAAGCCTAGATCTGTTCCCTGGGCGTGGAGCCCTTGAGTACGCTGCTCACGCGATACATGACACAAGAGTTCTACCCTTATTTTTTGTTATCCTATCCTACATAGTTTAGAAGATTTTTTCCTACACAAAATACATATAGAAGTTGTTGAGGCACGCATGCTTGGTATACATGCATGTTTCAATAACTTATATACGTATATAAGTTACCGGACTACTAAGACGAGCGCTTAAGGCACTCAGCCGATTTTATTTAGGCAACCAGTTCAAGGGTACACGGCACACCTCGGCTTGGCTGTTGCCTGTTGCATGCAAAATCGCGACCTATCTTAACTAATCTAGCTAACTATTCATATATGTATGAGTTGTTGAAACGTATATGTACACCAAGCATACACGCCTCAACAACTCCTGCATATATTTATTATCGGAAAATTGAGAGTTTTTTAGTTCGATAAGGAAAAAAGTAAACCCTTCCACTTTCATGTGTAACATGTTTCATTCATCATCATTCAGTGTTTCATGTGTTTCACGTGTGTGGGGGTGATCGTGTAGTGTTGTAGCAGTGATGTATATTTGTGTGTCACCGTATCGCGCAAGCAACGCACTCAAGGGATCCTTACCGAGGGATTGAACCTGATGTATAAAACTGGCTTGGTTTGAAGGTGATAGGTACTATGTTGTGAGTGGTACAGAGATTATTTATAAAAATATATTGGAAATATATTTCAAATACGTTTTTGAAACAGTTTATAACTCTTAGACAATAGTTTCAAGCAAGTGACATTTGACGTTTTCGGCGGGATGTTTGACGCTTCGATACGGTGTTCATATATTTTTCTTTAATACAATGGAGTATAAAAAGGTTTTAATACAAGTCGAAGATAGTTATGATAAAGTAAGTGGTAGAGATGTTTATTCAGTTTTATGTAGGTTAGTTTTTATTTTAATTGATCCTGGTAGATGACGCTACGAATGGGTACTAGGTTTATTTAAAAAATGAATACATGTAATCTGGGTATATGTTTAAGTGAATCCGTGGATAGTTTGGATTCACAATTGGAAACGGTAGTTGTGGCTGCAATCGGGTATCAGTTTTATTTGCGGGGTGGTAGGGCTTTACAGCCTGACTGGGTCACAACCACCATGTACATGACGAAAAAATCCGTATTAGTGATTCGCTTCTGCGCGTCGCGTTTCGGGATCAGCCTGTGCATATCCAGCTTTTTGTAGGCCGGCATGATAGTGGCGACCAGCGATGGATAGTGTGTCACTCGGTGGTCGCTATTTTTTTTGGATTGTACTGTGCTTATCATCAGGCATAGTGCAGGCATTTTGCCGTGCTACGATAAAAAAAAGAAACAATTTTTTCGCGTGATAACCAATTTGGTGCAAACGAAGTTGCACGGGTCAGCTAGTAATATATAAAAGCAGGGTTCCATATTTAAAAGTTTACGTTCCATGCCAAAGAACAAAGGTTTAAAGTTTCTATAACAACTTTAGATTCCTTTACAACTCATCCGAGACGTTCTCTTTAGTTTTGTTGGGAATACAAAAAACTTCTTCACCCTTAGGTGACTACGGAATACTTGTCGTGAACACTCTGAATAACAACGTGTTTTATATCCCACTATAGGCCCTTGAAAGGAAAATTTTATTTAAAGATGGACTACTTCTATATTGTGTTAAGTCAATTGCAATTCATAAAAATAAAGAACACATTATTGACATTGCCATTAAATGACTGATTGCCAATACTTCGTTACTGGTTGAATAGACATGGAAGTAATCGTTTTTATTATTATTTTATAGTTTATAATTGCCTAAATAAATATTGTTTCTAGTATCAATGTTTGTCTGATAAAGCAATATAATACAATAAGATATGAGGTCTGTGTCACCAAAACTTAATATTATATTTAAGGATTTTACCGTTGAAATTGAGACCACCACTCTAATCTCGTGAACAATACTCATTAACTCATTTCAACGACATTGTGAAAGGTTCATTACAAAAAAGTTATCTATAATGCAACCACAACATGGTGGTAGGGCTTCTTTTAAGCCTACCTGATTAGCTACCACCCTCAAGTTAGCCCCGATAGCTGCACTTGAGAGCCAGAAGAGATCCTAGATGGAGGTCTAGATTCTTTTATATGTCACATACGAACAGGTGTTCCCCTGATGTGTTAAGTGATCACCACCGTCCATTGATACTAACAAAATCAGGGGATTCGCAAGTACGTTGCCAGCTTGTGTTTTGAGGGAAAAGGGGTAGGAGGTGGTCCTCCGACGCTCTCAGTGACCGAACGAAACGCAACAATGCAAGCACTGTTACTTCACGTCAATGTTTCTATAGGTCGGATGGTACTACCCTGAGCGAGCTGACTCATTCATGCTGAAACCTGTAATAGCTTTAAAGTAACTCTATCACCTGCAACATAGCTTAACTAGGTTTAGTTTTTTTACTATCTTAGACCAAATCATAATTAAATATCAGGTAAGATTGTGATCAATCGCTAACACCAATAAAGTAAAAATAAAGTAATATACTTTTTGGAACCTGTTCTATCCCTTGCATAAAGTCAGATGTTTCGAAGAAATGTTCAGTCTAATTATTTCGTCTCTTATAAACAAAACCGCACATGTTGAGCTTCGAAGCAACAGTTTTACGGTAATGCACACCTAGGTTTGAACTAAAAACTTTATAGTGAAGTGAAGTTTTAAAACTATCTTCCGCTTTGTGTGTTCCGTTCTTATTATAACATCTTAAGAGAACTGGAAATATACACTTGTGGAGGCCAACAATAAAATGACGATCAGTGTATTAGATCATCTTTCAGTAATCTCAGCTGTACTACATTGCATTTTGTTTATCATTAGATACGGTTCTTTTACTTGACCGTGCATTAGTAAAATAAGTCGTAATTACAATAAACCAGTTAGGAAATTTCAGGAATTATATTTTGGGTTAAAATTGATCTTAGATAACTATTTTACGTTTCTATAAAACAAAAAGTAAAATTCAACCAAATGTATAATAAAGTCCTTATAAATAATAACACATACAAAAGAACCGAGAATCATAAATTATGCGATGTGTCGTCAGAACTTCATTCCTCCATTAGTCGGGTCATGCTACCTTTGCTAAATTACCGAGATGATGGATTGCGTGAATCAGTTCATTAGAAATTATACCAGGTAGATGTGCACTTACCGAGATTCCGAGTTCTGTAATTATATCTCATACGAATAAGAAGAATTGAATTTCATATATTTGTATATGTCAGGGTAACATTGAGGGGTAGCCATAAAGTAAGAAGCCATCCATCATGACGTTGTCTTTATCATTTCATTAATCAGTCAATCAAAACTATCAACCGAGTATAGTTACGAAACATATTCAGAGATGTAAACGGTCCAAAAACAGTCCAAAGGAGCACTACAATGATCCCCATATTTCTTTTTAAACTGATTACCCGTTGTTTGTCTGTCGGACTTTCACAGCTACACCAAGCTTTTTGGGCGAGCTCTTAAGGCACTCAACCAAAATTCCAACTAGCGTAAGGATATCAAAGTGGCCGGACCTCGGCCTGGTTTGTTTCCTTGGAGGCAATATATGACTCTAACCATACAAGTGTATATTGGTAAGACACACCCGTGTACCTTCATAAGTGCCGTACGAAGGCGTACATATATTTGGGATCTGGCAATTTTGAAAAAATTCGATCATTTTGAATTACGCTTGTATAAAATAAAATTCCTTCATGATGCTATTGACTATAGATGGGACCACTTTCCTAACATAGATAATATTACTTTTATCTAGTTGCTTATTAAAATAAAAACAATTAAAACTGCATGATGTTACTTTACCCAGACAGCAAAAAAGCAAATAACCTAAATGCATGTAATCTAATACCTTTAAACGAGCAATTCTTATATATTTGTATATATTCAGGATCTCGGAAACTGCGTCATCTATTTCCGTGAAACTTAGTATGTAGGCAGTTTTTGGGACGATAAATCGATCTAGCTAGATTTTATACATAGAAAACTTTTTAACTGAGTTTTCAGGCAATGAAAAAATATAGCTAGAATATAAAGGTAAATTTCGCCGCCGCTGACAAAACAAAAATGGCTCAGATGGAAATCAGTTGCTACGAAAATCCGTATAACCCCAGTTCGACAGGGTGACAGCAGAAGAATTATATTTTTCAGAAGCAAATTTAACAGTTTATTTTAATTTGAAAATGTTTTTTAAAGAACCGAGCTAGGCTCGGTTGCCCAGGTACTATACGTAATGTGATTAGTTTGTTCTAATGTACAATTAATTAATTCCAATGCACAGAACAGCATACACAACAACCGTCCAAGCTGAAGTTGGACTCCTTTGGTATACTTGTGCTTGTTGTTATCAGTCAGTTACGTACATTTTGGGTTGGCAATCAAACTTGATAAAACTGTAAAACCTTCACGCCAGAATAGTCAGTCAAAAAAAAAAACTAGTGATTACGACTCGACAAAAACTTCGATAATAAAACTGACTGAAAGTATGTAGTCAGTAAGTGTAAAAAATTTCAAAATAAACAAACTTGCCTATTTATATTTTACGTACATACTGCCTAATAAGCTCAAACACCATGCCATTCTTACTCATACAGAATAATAAATTACATGTTAACCTTTATAACACTTTTCCAAGCTACATACACATCACAGATGTTCTTTGTTGTAACTTGTCCCGTGTTAAAAGCACAATCTAATATCATCCAAGCGTACGTCAGATAAAGAGGTCGAATAAAAGCGTATTAAGCGCACAAAAGACAACGAATAATGTTCCTATATATCTTACGAGATTTAGAGAACAATTCCACGATTGCTTGATGATAAAAATCCTTTTTTTTCCTAAAGTTTTAATTGATTACATATAGTATATAGAATGTAGAAACCACGCATGAAAATTTATTTTCGATTGTTTAATTTAGTCTTTACATACTTTCTACTAATCTGCATGATGAAATAATTGCTTTATATCCATGGTCGTTTTTAAATTATTCGCCATGGCCGGAATTTCTGCAGCCGGCGACATTGCAACTAATGCTAGTAGACAATTATTATCAAAATTATATTTTAAATATTATGTATTTAAATAAATGAAAGTAGGTTAGTTGGACGGGAAGACGAAGTAAAGTGAGAATATGTTTATGTACGTAAAAGTAAAAACTATTAGTATGCTACCTTTTCCTAATATATTTTATAAGTATATATGTGTATACATTACATATTCACGCCCACTTCCTTGCCTTTGCTTGCTGCGTTGCTAATATAATAATATCAATATCAAATCAATAGGATTAATCAATCAATATTGTAGTTGATACTTTTGACCAAAATACAGAACACAATTTATCTAACATAGATTTTATTTTAAACAAAAAACTAATCGCAATTTAGACTTTTAGTTTCATTGAAATCAAGCTTAGTCGATTGAGTTAGCAAATAAATGTCTTCACAGGTTTTTAACCTGGATACTAGCATTGGGACAGATTGGTCCCAGCGCGCTTTTTTAAAAATTTTTAAATTTCCCGCCATCGGCAAAGACATTTAGTACATGTACCATATGAGTCTATTAATCTATGGTCACAATAATATATTTAATTATATTCAGATTATATATGGTTTTTATATTATCATGTATTTGATATTATTTTCATAAAAATTATATCTAATTTAAAATATATTTCGTTTTTTTTCTTATGATCGATAAAATATTGTATATTTTCTTGAAATAAGTTTTATATGAAATAAGGAGAAAGAATAATAGTAAAGTTAATTGGCTGAAAACTATTGTTATCATATTCATTTGTCTAAATTATTCAATATTTAATTTGATATATTCATATTGTAGTAGTTTAATGTATATTTAGTTCAGTATTTAACCTGGATACTAGCTTTGGGACAGATTGGTCACAGCGCGCTTTTTTAAAAATGTTTAAATTTCCCGCCATCGGCAAAGACATTTAGTACATGTACCATATGAGTCTATAAATCTATGGTCACAATAATATATTTAATTATATTCAGATTATATATGGTTTTTATACTATCATGTATTTGATATTATTTTCATAAAAATTATATCTAATTTAAAGTATATTTCGTTTTTTTTTCTTATGATCGATAAAATATTGTATATTTTCTTGAAATAAGTTTTATATGAAATAAGGAGAGAGAATAATAGTAAAGTTAATTGGCTAAAAACTATTGTTACCATATTCATTTGTCTAAATTATTCAATATTTAGTTTGATATATTCATATTGTAATAGTTTAATGTATATTTAGTTCAGTATTTAATGTAAAATATTTTTTCTAACCTAAAAGTATAAATACAATAGCTAAGTTGGACATTTCGTGGTTTAGTACAAAAAAT
>JACEII010000011.1:828428-849641 GCA_014332785.1 Antheraea mylitta
GTATGGCGCTTAAATCTTTATGGTTTTTCACTAATACAGGTGTTAATATAAAAACTGTAGGGTAATTACATTTTGACAGCTCATAAAAAGATGTGAATTGATTGGTGGTGTTAACTAACCAATTCATGAATAAATGGCCCACAGTTATACCTCCTATGGTTTTATATTGCCCTTAGCTAGAAAGTATGACGAACATAATTTCAATCACTGCGTCTATCATTAAATAAATTGATAAACTATACATGACGATTCTATAAAAATACCTAAAGAACATATAGATTTTAAAATAATTGAAAAAGAGTTACAAAGATCAGACAGAATAATTTCAACAATGTTTAATCGAATTGCATTTGCTTTTACGTAATCCCGTACGATTTGTTCTAAGGTTCCATTAGAGTAAGAGGAATTCGTGATCTAACTTTGATACGTAATAGGATTTAGGTAGTAAGATTGTATGCAAAGCTAGAATGTGTACGGTGTCAAACCGAATGTGCCAGAGAGTGCGGTTTCTGTATCCCGGCGAAAGCTCTTTATCTGTCTGTAATGTACGAAAGAGTTATTTTATCTTTAGGCTGTATTGGATTTTTTTTTTATTTTTATGTTGACTTTGTACTTACAAATGTAATATTACGCGTATCAATTTAAAGAGTTCTAGAAACTTCTTAATTAACTTGTGCATTATTTTTGATAGAGTCTTGATTCACTAACCGTAAGGGAAACTTTCTCATATTGTCACTGCTTCTTATCTAAGATTTACCAATTTATTTATTCAACATCTCAAGGTCCTAACACAAACAGAGAGAGGGATACAGTTCTATCAGTTCTGTTTTAATGGGTTGCACTCACGTTGATTAATGTAAGTCACCTCTGCGTCAGTGCGGTCTGTGAATCAAGCCGATTTTATTTTTACACTGGTACACTTTTGTAATAATGGAAATTATTCCAAACGTATTCACGTATGGCATTTTTTTATATTATTGGAGGCAAACGAATAGGTGGGTCATCTGATGTTATCCCCACCGTTCATAGACACTAGAAATACCAAGGAAGTAGTAAGTGCATTGCCAGCCTGTGTTTGGAGGGAGTGGGAGTGAGGGAAGAGAAGGGACGGATGGGAGCAGAGGGGGACATAGGCTTCCGGCGCTCTCACTGACTGAACGAAACGGAAAAATGCAAGCACTGTTACTTCACGTCGGTTTTTTGTGGGTCGGGTGGTACTATCCCGGGTGAACCGACCCATTCATGCTGAAACCAATAATATCTTTAGCGTGACTCTACCGTCTATATTCAGAGCGGTCAAAAATATTAACGAAGACTGTATAAGTAGTTGATGCCGATGAGTGAGATGCTAAAAGAGAGAAGAAAGAGCTGCTTTGATAAGTATAGATGAGAATAGATAGATAGGTGTACCAACCGTACCACTCCGGGCGAGCCGACCCATTCAGGCTGATATCAGTAGTAGTTTCAGCGTGACTCTATCATGTGGAAAATTGATGTTTCTGTGTTCAGAATTAACACAAGCTTTATAGTCTTATACAGATCATTATCCAAAAAAATTTAACTGGCTTCTAAGCATATCTGATAAAAAAAAAAAAACAGTTTAATTGAGAATAGTAGAATATGAACCAATAATTAAACAATAATTTACTTTCATATTTTAGTCCAACCGACGTTTTCCTACAAAAGAGCGCTTGAGTATACTATCACAAACGTGAAAAAATTTCAAAACTTACATATTTAGTAATGTTATGAAGACCTTAAGCTTTGTTCTTAGTTTGTCATATATATATAAGATTCTTTATTTATTTCAATTTTTAAATATGCTATTGTAATTGTCTTAAATGTTTTCCAGATAAACACATTTTTAGTTAAAAAGATATACTGCTGAAGAATGTCATTTGGAAAATATATTTTCTACAATGGGCTACAACTAAGTATTATAAAACAATTTAAATCATTGTTACCAAAATCTTGTATAGTGTAAGGTAATTATTTGTATTCTGTTACTTCAATATTATTAAAAATAAAGAACTCAATATATAATTGATGACATGCTCGCCTCAAATTGAATCCAAGAACCATAGTCCGTTTGTAAATGGTTCCCTTTATCTTGAGTTAGTTTTGCTTTCACTGTGATTAAGATTGTACAAGTTTGTTTAACTCGTACAAAGTTGTGTAAGTTTGTCGATCAAACTAAAATAATACTTCATTCTGTATTCATAAGGTTTCGCTTACAACTTTACCCGTGTAACGGCCAAGAGGCAATAATACTTATCGATCAACTGTGTGTCATTAAATTTATACTTCTGTGCAGATTAAATCACTGAAAGATACATTTTTATTTATTCAATGCTAGTAGTTGCTCTAGGTTTCGCTCGCTTCTAGATCTAACCTATCTCTCGGGAACAGTCTCTTTTCTGAATGAACAGTATCTTATGTTCTTTTATGAACTCTCTATCTCTTTTTTTTATATCAAGGAGGCAACGAACAGGTTAATACCGAAGTAATCAACATCATCCATAGGTACTAGCAACATCAGGGGCGATGCAAGTGCGTTGCCAGGCTTGGTATGGGAGAGGGGTTGGGCAGGGAGGAATGTAAAGAGTGGTGGACCTCCGGCGCTCTCAATGACAGAACGAAACGCAACAATGCAAGCACTGTTACTTCACGTCGGTTATCTGTGGGTCAGGTGGAACCACCCCGGACGAACCGACCCATTCATGCTGAAACCAGTAATAGCTTCAGCGTCGCTCTGCCGCTTACAAAAAGTCTATACAAGTCTACTATCTCTATCTATACTTTTGTCATAATGTACGTAAAGTTGAGTAGTTAAGTTAGGATTATATTTTTTAATTAATATATTACCGGTTATAATTTTAATTAAACAGATTACAAATAAAGGACAAATAAAATAATATAGGTATTTTATGAAACATGCATCGCTAACATTGAGACAGGAAAATGAATTACACCATATAAATTAATAACGAAATTATTGCTACAAGCAAAATCGTTTTACACGTATTGAATCGGTTATGTGTATCTAATCCAATATGTTATGAACAGTTTAGGTACCCGAATTAATCGCAAATCATTGTCGAAAATGTATTTGGGCCGTCGATTCTGTTTATACCTCTTATATTTTATATATGAAATGAAATTATGTCGATTATTATTTATCCAGAAATTCTTTGTAGATATATTGTAAGTTATTTTAGTTCTTATTTGATTATGAATATTCGAGACATTCTGTCTTGGTTGAATGATATGAATGAAGGAATATGTATCCAAAATCGATGGGTTCATAATTCGACACGTACTAACAAATGCTTCGAAGTTTGTGTACGTTTATTAACTTAAGTAGTGAGACTATCGGCGGATATCGGAGAAAAATTTAATGTGGAAATTTGAACCTAAGAAATTTTCTAATAATAGTTAATGTAGAAAATCTAACTCAAATTATTATTCCCCAATATATTTAAAATCTCACACAACTACGCATATGTATTTATGTATGAATATACTTTATATCTCCACTGATATATAGCACGTTTTTTGGATTCGTATACATTTGAAAAACTACCTTGAACTAGTTACCAGTTTTGACGTAAACTTAAGAGAGAATTAGCAATCAACTTCACGGTGTCGGTGTGCGCGCAAATCTCAATTCATTCTCATCAAAATCAAATTTTCCCCAAAAGTAGAATAACTTAACACTTACCAAAAATATCCGTGATTGAGTAGATATCTTTTAATTTGCTAATTTAAGCCAGCAACCTTCTAATATATTCATACAAAAACCTCTAGCTAACATACACGCGTATTTATTTAATGCACGGTTGGGAACCGAGATTTATACTGACCATAATTTACATTTTACCCTCTGGAATAATTAATTAGGTACAGATTTAATTTCCAAATGTTTCAAATTAACAAACAATGAATTTACTTAATATACTTCATTTCCGCCATCATAGCGATTTTTAGTATTTTATAAACCAAATTCCTAGAGGAAATGTTTAAAGAACAATAATCTATACATATAGTAAGAAGAAAAGGTTTCTATGCAAAAAAAACAATACTTTAATATGCTTTAGGCGGAACGGCGTTCGGGGGCACTGCTAGTATAATATAAGATTACTACTCTTCTCTCGTTCTTAACTCGAGCCGTCATTCAAATTACAATAACTTTTGATAGAGAGTACCAACTTTATCGAAACAAACGCTAAGTTACTCCCGAAGATATGGTGAATGATTTTCTTATTGAGGTCTTGTTATAAACCTTGTACTGTAGCAGTGATGCTTGTTCATACAAACAGACAGACAAACACTTCTAAAAATGGTTGAAATGTATTTTATTACTTATCCCAAGACATTTGCAACAATTTTTTTCACGAACATCGAAAAAAAACAGACACGTTAAATTTGCATTATATGTATAGATAACTTGACATTAGGTAACGTGAGGCTGTATTTTATAGTTATTAACTTTTCTGTACTAATATTATAAAGAGATAAAGTTTGTGAGTTTGTGACGTTGTGATGTTGTGACGTTGTAGGGGGTAATCTCAGCAACTACTGGTCCGATTTGAATAATCAGTATTATTTAGCTCATTCATCGAGAATGATTATAGGCTTTATATAATCACGCTAAGACCAATAGGAGCGGAGCACAGATGACAAATGTTTCAAAATCGGGATGGTTTTTCCTTTTGAAAACTGCTGCGTGTTAGTGTATCTATTCCACGCGAACGAAGTCGCGGGTAGAGGCTAGTATGTTATAATTTAACGTTGACAAAGTTGCAGGTGGTTGCTAGTCGTTATATGAAAGCGGTAAGGGGAGAGTGGGGGAATTGGGAACACTTAACTTCAAACACTAAAAAATAATAGAAAAAAGTTATAAACTAAATCAAATTTTATTGCTACACGAACTTTAGTTATCTAGGTATTTAGTAGTCATAAAATATTATTTTAAATTTACGTTTTAATAAAAATATAAACTAAAACAAAAAACATTCCGTTCCTGTTTACCCGATACCCTATGGGGTAATTGAGATCATCCCGTGGGGGAAATGGAAATGTTACGAGGTAAATAAGAAAGACGTTTGGTCGATCTTTCTTACGTAATTAGGAGGCATCTGAAATAATTTATAAAGTTTAAATATTTTTACACAATCAATCAGCAGTACTATGGGTAATTAAGAGGGTAAGGGGTAATTGGGAACGTTCCAAATTAATCACCTAATGCCGTTCCCAATTATCCGAATCAGTCAATATACATAAAAATTGCCGCCACTCTCAAAAGCGTTTTTTATTACCTTCAATCTATGTTGCATTCGAAAATAGATACTGTGTGTATGATATGAGCAAAAACACAATACCTTTGAACTCAAAAATATGATACTTACATATGTTATAACTGATGACAAAAATTATATCAAAAATGCAAAAATAATTGTTCGACTTACTGTGACAAAACTAGTGCGTCCTTTCAATCCCACTTTCGCATACGCAATGAATGGCTCTGCATTCAGCCGCAGAATAGGTTCGCGACTGTGTAGTACGGGGAGATGTACTATTTATCTAACTGTTTCCAATTACCCGCTGTTCTCAAATACCCTACTCTCCGCTACTTATGAATAAAGAACCATTGAGATAAAAGTAATTGGTTTACTTATTTTATTATCATTTTTATTCCAATTTTATTAAGATCTTTTTGATAAATCTTTGCTTGTACTACAAGAATATAATTAGTAATGAAGGTCTCTCGTTATAAATGTTAAGCTTCTATTTATAAGAGTAATTATATGAAACAAACAACGTAATTATATTCCTTAATCCTTAATTACAAAACGCAAGCTCATAAATTGTAAAGGTAATGCATTTTATTGGCAATCGGGCATTATCATTTATTAAGGCTTGTTTAAATAGGATTAAATTTCAGTTATATTGCATTTAAAACAATTTATTGAATTTCTTTGTTTTCAGATTTATATTGTTGTTCAGGTTATATAATAATATTGGCAATAAAGCATATACTAACATGAACGTTACTATAATAAGGTATATGTTCGTAAATATACTTACAGATTTTTATATATACTAACTGTTAATAAAATAAAAAATCTTAGAATCAAACCGCAGCGCCTCCTACCGGGTCCAATTGTGAATCTAAACTATTCTCACATCCAATGGAACACACAAACACGGCTTCACTATTTCCAATATTTCCAACAATTATCGTCATATTTCAACCAATTTACCCAAAACCTGGACAAATTATATACTTAAAGCTTCCTCATGAATCAGTTTATATACAAGTGAAAATCGCCTAAACATTTATCGCAAACAGACAGAAAAACGTGACAAAGACATTGTTTTAATAATAAGCAGTGATATATCTCTTCAATTATTCAAAATATAAGTATTTTTTACAATTTTCGCTTTCTCCACTGAGTACCCACTTTTGACAGTAAATTTAACTTGAATGACCGTATCTAACACGAAAACGGCTTGAGCTATTTTTAATATTTTTTGTACACGAAATGCTTCATTCCTTAATTGATAAAGTACTAGAATAATCTAAAAAGCTCACAAAAGCTGTAAAACATTGTAATTTTGATAAAATATCGTACATCTTAACTATTTAAAAATGTAATGGCTATAAAAATTTTCAATAAGGCTTTATTGTAAAAAATCAATCAATTTTGGCGGTATTTCCTAATGCCAAGTTGATAGATAATTAAAAATTTGAGTACTTTCAAAATTATTATATAGTACCTGGACGACTGTTCCTAGCTCGATTCTTTAAAAACATTGTCATATTAAAAGGTTTTGTTCTGTTAGGTTTGTCTCACAAAATTAGCATTATTATCAAAAACGAAATATTTAAAAAATATATTTCTTTTGCTGTCACTCGGATTCGGACTGGGGTTACACGCATCTTCGAAGCAACCAATATCCATCTGAGCTATTATTGTTTTGACAGCGGCGGTGAAATTTGCCTTTATATTCTAGTTACATTATTTCATTGCCCGAAAACTCAGTTAAAAAAAGTTTTCTATGAATAAAATCTAGATCGATTTATCGTACCCAGAACTACCTACATACTAAGTTTCACGGAAAGAGATGATGCCGTTTTTGAGATTTTGGATATATACAAATATAAAAATATACGAAATTATAATCGGGCTAGACTATGTTATGTTATGTATATATATGACTATGTCATGTCAGAGAAAAAGAGAGTATATAATATATACATACATACAATTTTCATTTCAATAGCAAATAAACTCAACGCATACCTATTGATGTATTATGAACTTTTGTTAACTTGATTTTCCCAGATCTTTTAGAGTTTAATTTGTCAGTATTTATTTTACAAATATATTTTATCGTTAAATTTATAATTTAACTATATCAATGGATATTTTATAATGTAAACTATACTGATTGATGACTGATGGCTGATTGATTGTTCTGACTGAGTGTCCATAGACCCCTCAACCTTTTTTTACATTACCGCCAATATATCTAAGTTACTTTTTATCCTAATTAAACCAGGCAGATGGTACTACGAACGGGTTCTAGGTTTATTTTAAAAGATTTCTCACATACCATATGGGTGTATGTTTGAGTGAGTCCCTTGATAATTTGGATTCACAATTGGAAACCGTAGTTGTGGCTGCAATCGGGTTTTAGGTTTATTGTAAGTTTTCGCATCTTAAAATACAATTGAAGCCGGAGGTAACCGATTTAGAGCAGACGAAGTTGTGCGGGTCAGCTAGTCACTAAATAAAATAATGAGTCAAAAATATTTACAAATTCAAAATGCCTGTAGAACCACATGCACAAACCAAATTTATGATTTATACTATATTCAGGTAGCACAAAATCATAACTAGCAAAAGTTCAATAATAGTTGAGTGTACATTTTCTAGTTAAACGGACTTCACGTAACATGGGAGAAGTTTGATTAGGGTCCAAAATTAATCCTCCTCGGGGACGAGCTGATCTAATTTCGGGAACAGTTATCAAGTGGTTTGGAAAATGTTTGGGCGTTCCACGTCATTCGTCCTCGTGTTGAACAAGGAGTAATGGAATAATTGATAATCGCTGTTTCGATCCCCTGTTCTCGTTATTAATTAGTATAATGTTTTTAGGTATATGTATTATATAAGGCTTTTAGTTTAAACATAAGCTGGACTATATTTAATATTGTCACAATATCTACGAAAAACCAATGCTCATTGCTTGTATCAACGTAAATGCACATTTTTGGTGGTTCTTATATTAATTGGAGTGAAATAAACAAGGTAATAAAATGAGTGAAATTGAACAGAAATACTTATTACGCTCTTGACATTTCTTGGGGAAATCCTTTATGGATACGCCAACCTCCCGGGAAGAGAGTGGGGTATGTCCGACACGCACGGACTAAAACCCTACGGTGTACCATCCGCTGCATGTTAGAGGCAGCCAGGGATCTAACCTGTTGTCTTACCTGATAAACGGCACCTGCGGCATCCCGGCGAGTGAACGCCAGAAATACTGGGAAAAGGGAGACTACTCGGTACACATACCACATACCTCTAGTCCGGTGAAGCTGTTAAGACCTTGCTAGGTCAATAGCGCAGTCAGTTCGAAAAAAAAATACCACATACCCACCGTATCCACATTAATGCTAATATAGTATTTTTTCTAACATATTTAGCTAATTTATTTATTTCGTTAGGTATATAGGCAAATACACACTCAGTCACGAGATCTGTGCCTTGTCAAGTGCACGTATGTTTCAATAGTTAGTGTTGGCTCTGTATTCTGTTAATGATTAAACGCGGTTATATCGCGTTATATTGACTTCTTATTTAACATTCCAATATCTATACTAATATTATAAAGAGGTAAAGCTTGTAAGTTTGTGACGTTGTGATGTTGTAGGGGTAATATCAGGAACTGGTCCGATATGAAAAATTCGTTCATTGTTATATAGCTCAATTATCGAGGATAGTTATAGGCTATATATCATCACGCTAAGACCAATAGGAGCGGAGTACTAATGAATAATGTTTAAAAATCGGGGAATTTTTCCTCTTGAGAGCTTCCGCTGCGTGTTTGCGTTAGCTCAAAATACTTATTCCACGCAAACGAAGTCGCGGACAAAAGCTAGTATTTAAATATAAATATTATAATGAAAAATAGATATTTTAATTTAAATATTTTTCATACTAATATTAAATTGGCTAAATCAAATAAAAATGTTCTAAGATACTTAATATTATAAGTATGTAAGTTTTTGTAGGTGGTAGATCCACCCTAAGCTAATACTAGTGTCAGTATGAATGGGTTGACTCCTCCGGGGTAGTACTACCCTCTGACAGAAAACAGAAGTGAAGTAACAGTGCTTGCATTGTTGCGTTTCGTTTGGTAAATGAGAACGCCGGGGGCCCACCACCGTTTCCCTCCCTCCCCTACCCTCTCCTATAAACAGGAAGGCAACGCACTTGCGACTCCCCTGGTGTTGCTAGTAACCATGGACGGTGGTGATCACTTTACATCCGGTGAGCCACCTATTCGTTTGCCTCCTTTGATATAAAAAAGGATGTTGATTTTGTTTGTGTATAAAAATAAGTACTTTCAAATAATACACTCACTACCTTTTTAAGCACCGACCTACGTAGCAATAATCTTGAAAGGGCTCAAAGTAAAATAACAGTATTAATGAAATACAGCTCGTTATATTTTTAGTTGACTACCTAATTTAGATCTATGTTTTTATAAATATCATATTTTCAAAGCTTTTAGTTATTTAAATTCAAAAGGCCGACTTTCTCAATTACCACATGGAATTAACATAAAACTTAATTAAATTAATCAGGTTCAGGCAACATTTACTAAGACGTGAGAGAGCATGAACCTTTCATAATTAGACGCTTTCTTCCTATTTTAGGAACATCAAGTTATCAAATTTATAATTTTGCTCGCCCCATTTTAACGAAGTCTAATCACGTTTGCATTGGAAGGTCGGGGCGTCAGCTCGGTGAAATGTAATTATATTTTTGTTATGAAACCTGTCCTGCAAGAGATTACTAGTTCAGTAGTTAGTATTGGTGAAAGCCTCGTGGCGTTGTGGTAGATTTTTTTTTTTTTGTATCATAGAAAGCAAACGAACAGGTGGGCCACCTGATGTTAAAGTGATCACCACCGTCCATAGACACTTGCAACACCAGGTGAGTCGCAAGTACGTTGCCAGCCAGTGTCGGGGGAGGGAAGAAAGGAAGAGGATAGAGAGAAGCTGTTGAGATGTAGGCCTCCGGTGCTTTCACTGACCGAACAAAACGCAAAAATGCAAGCACTGTTATTTCACGTCGGTTTTCTGTGAGAGGGTGACAATACCCCGGGCGAGCCGACCCATTCGTGCTGAAGCCAGTAATATCTTCAGCATGGCTCTATCACCGATAATAGTTGCCATTGTAGTTACGTTACAGTAATTACTATTATTGAACCAGGTTATCGCGAGTTCGACACATACGACTGATTTTTTGTGATGGTCACGATTGTCAGCTCTGGATTTATATATACATATATAGGTATGTATATCAGCTGTTTACTTAGCACCTGTACTGGTCCGCGTGGAGCAAAGACTTTGTGCTAAGACGCAGCGGAAGCCCTCAAAAGTTTGACATTTTTTTATGGCATCACAAATGAAGGCTACAGTGCCTGAAGGTATGGTAATTTGAAACGCGACATAACTATGCTTGTAACTATAGTGAGTGTTACATCTAATGTATGATGATTTATTATGCAAAAATATTATCTCTTAATAATGCATACTTATCAATCATACAAACCTGTAACCCGTTTTGTAATTTTGGTTAACGTATTTAAAATTAGCACAGCTGCTAAACAAATATCCTGAAGAGCTGTTAATGTGTTTACTCTCCAAGTTCCACTTCTATAATTATACCAACCTGTAGCTCATTTTCATCTTGGCAAGAACAAAAAAAACTCTGTAATCCATACTCTACTGATATCGTTAGACTATGAAACCGTGTCTTAGATATTTTGTTATCTATTTCTATAATTATTTTTTTGTTGTTGTTCACAGTAATTTGTATTTTAATCGATTTTAAATAATAAAAAATACACGCTGAAATAATAAAAAGAATTTGTCAAAATATTGGTAAGGAAACAGAAATAAAATGAGTTAAGATATGAAGAGCCTTTCATGTAAACGAAGCGAACTTTGTTGAAGCAATCATCCTATTATGAACACGAAACTCCACAAGAAGATCGGCCTCAATCTCTCTCGATGATTTGGGTTGTTTTAATTTAATTAGAAGTGCAGGAAAGTAACAAGGGTCGATTCTTAAGTCAACGCTGGAATTTGTGGAAGTGGTTAAATTGTTTTGATAAAATTTCCAAACATGTACTGTACTCATCGTAATATATGTGTAGTTGTTTTTTTTATTGTAGTGTTTATATATTAACATATGAAGAAATACTATGTATTCTATTTTAGACATATAAAATGCATGTATATATGTGAGTAAAAGTGAGAATAATTTAGGTGTCATTCTCAGTAGATTAATATTGAACTTGTATATAAAATATTTTCGTATTTTAATTACTTATATGTACAAGATTGTAAGTGACGCAATAGAACAAAAATAAAACACTAAGTACTACAATAAGTATATGCAGTGAGTTTTGAAATAAACTATTAATAAAATGAGCCACAATAATAAAAAAACTTAAAAGAATAATTAATTACTCTCGAGTTTCGACCACTCGAGGACCAATAGTACATATATATATTCTTTATTATCAAAGGTATTTGCTATTTCAAAAAGCCAAATGAAAGCATGAAATACCGTGAAAATATAAGACATCTTTGCAAGCTTTATTTTATTTCATATAGAACTGTAAACAAGGTAGCTCTTTACGATTACGTGTTGCTTCGTTATTGCTATTTTATTATCTTACCACGTCACATGTCACGATTCGTATGTATAAAAAAGTAAGTGCATATTTTATGTTTTCATATTAAGCCATTCTTCTATTTGATCACGTATCTTAGAATACTGCGTGTGAATGTTGATTTATTTCTGCAGGCAATGATTGTATTTTGGTTTTATGAAGCACAGCTCAGATATCTCAGAATTTAAATGTATATAAATGAACATTTATAGAAAAACCTTTGAAATAGCAATGATTTGATTGTGAAATTTTATTTCTTCATTGAAGTGGGGAATCACTTTTGAAAAGTTTTAGTTTTAGGATTTATGATTGATATTTAAATTGGATTAATATATAGAAATTATTTACAGTTTGTTATTCGACGATTCTGAGAAAAGGAGTTGGTATATATTTTTTAATTTTACTAGCAGTGCTCGTGGCTCCGCACGCGTTAGATGTAATAAATAATTGAGATAAAGCAAATACTTAGTAATATTATAAAGGCGAATAAGTGTTTGTTTCTTTGTTGCGCTTTAACTACTTAACCAATCATCGTGAAATTATATGTTGTAACGGGTACAGAAATGGGCGTAGGGTTACTTTTCATCCAAAACAATACTTTGTTTTCAAATGATAGATCAAATATATATCAACTCTAGCCAAGCCACGGGCAAAAACTAGTATTGTAGAATATTCTTCATGGTCGAATATTTATGCATATTTTATAGCATAGTGTATATAGTGTTACCATCTTCAAGTTGAAAATCTATCGCTAAACAACCGTAGATTTAGTTTGTTTATCATATTAAACCACATCGACATTGTAGTCCAGTGAAGCTATTAAGGCCGCAGTCCGGTGAAGCTGTTGAGGCTGTAGTCCGGTGAAGCTGTCAAGGCCGTAGTCCGGTGAAGTTGTTAAGGCCGTGCAAGGCCAATACCGTAGTCAGTTCGGAAAAAACCCACATTGTCATTTAACATAAGATGAAATTTAATTGAACGCTAAAAACTATAAGGTATATAAGAATGGATATCAACATTCATAGCTAAAGAATCTCATCTTTCAGTACAAGAAAATACCGTGATGAAACAACAGCATGATGACAAGACCTTTTTTTAAATCCTTACAATAAGACTGGGCGTTCAGTGAAGAAATGCATTTTACTAAAACTAGAATATGGTAGTAAGGCTAATATTAATGTCTCTTAGATAAGCCATAGAAGTTGAAAATTCGTTTCCAAGCGTCTATGCTTGCATTTAAGAGCCAGTAACTTTTCTTTAGAATTAGCCTGTTACCATTTTGACGACATCATCACTTAATATTAGGTTACAATGTAGTCAGACACTAAAAAAATATAAATAATAGTTTAGAAACACAGTTCAGAAGTTGCTCTTCAAAATTGCCTGTTAGCATGCTATATATAATACAGTGGGTAACGAAGAACCCGATTAAAAACACACGAGTGCACCAACTTTATAAATGAGACGGGTCCAACTTTTTTTGGTGTTTCTTTATCTATACTAGATCACTTTTATTGAATGTTATACAGATATTACAGAAGTCGTGATTTTATGCTTGAAATTATTTTCGTTTCTTAAAATAGACGTGGCTAATCTTTTAACGGTCGAATAACTAATTTTATACGAGAGTTTAAATAGTTTTTATTTTTAAATTTACATGATTCCCAAAACTAGTGAGCGCCCAGTGGTCGACATTCGACCATAGTTCATTGATTTTTTAATGTTTGAACTTTATAAACAATTTTGTCAAAGGGTATGCTTATATAATGAAAGCTTTCATCATGGCTACTCGGTTATTTGCCATTCGCCATGATCTTTAATTATATAAGCAAAAGAAAAAATCTATGTGTAAATGAAAATTGACATTAATTATAAATTTGAAACAAAAAATAAGCGGTTACATAAGGTGGTAAGGCACTCACATTCTAAGTAAATATAACTTTACGGAAATAAAGAAATTTATCGCAACCCATGAGACAATTTTCAACTAATTCTACACGACACTAAGACTGGGTGGTATTTGTGGGTGATATTGAATGAAATGTAGTCTGTTCATTATGAAAATAGTGATATAGCCAATATCATCTTTTGGAAAAGTAATGGATACACAGTAGAATCAAATAATGAATGCAAAACAAAGATGTTTTTAATACTACCATTAACTTTTGAAAATAAATTAGTTTTTGTTGCTACATCAGGTTGAACTGCATCATTGTAACCGGGGAGGTCTATGTCATGGATTACTTTTATGAACAAAATTCTCATTTTGATTATACAAACTATATTATATTATTATAAAATTAACCTACAATTTGACCGATTGATTTTAAAGGGCATATAAGGCACGCAACATTCTGTCAAGTTAAGAATATTGAAAACGTTATTGCAACGTAAGAGTAAACTGACGGATGTCACAATGTCTTTCCATTTACATGTGTATATATGTTTTGTAAAATTCGAGCAGTAGTGTGAGTTATGTATATTTAAATTAATTTAATATGCTTGTAATACATTTTATACAAAAAAAATAGCTTTCTGCACTTCTCCTCTATATAAACTTTATCTATGCCAAGTTTCACGCTCAACCGTTGGCGTAATACGCTTAAAAAGGGGTACAAATTTTTGGCTTCACGTATTAATATATAGATAACGGATAGAGTTATTGGATTTATAATAAATTCTGAGGTTTTACTATCGGCTCGACCGAGGTATTACCACCCGACTCACAGAAACATCGACGTGAAGTAACAGTGCTTGCAATATTATGTTTTCTTCAGTCAGTGAGAGCGCCGGAGGCCCATATCCCCCCCTCACTCCTCCGCTCCTCCTCTCTTCCTATCCTCCACCTTTCTCTCCCCCCCCCTCACCTTTCCCGCCTACCTCGAAACATGGGCTGGCAACGCACTTGCGACTCCATTGGTGTTGCTAGTGTCTATAAACAGCGGTGATCACTTAATATCAGAAGACTCACTTGGTTGTTTGCTTCCTATGATATAAAAAAGTGTGTGTGTACTTATTTACACGCGTTAGAAATTAGACTTCTTTGGCTTAACAAGATAAAAATCTTTTCAAAAATTTTATATATCGCCTTATTCTACGTTTGTAGAAAAAACAACACTAACAATAGAAAAGAGGCATTTAATACATTGAAAATTTTAATACAAAAAACAAAGAAACAAAATGTTGACTATACCTAACTTCAGGGTATCAGTTTTTCGAGAGGGTGTGCGCGCGCATCGTAAAAATTTACTCTCATCATTTTTCCCTAACACGCCAAAAGAATTATTAATAATTTTAAACATTTCATCGATTAGAATATATCAGATAAATGTTTATATTTGAAGGCTAATCGAAATATGATTGCATTTTAAACTACAACATTTTTTTTTACAATCGGGTAACATAATTAGCATATAATTTTCATATGTCATTGCATACTAGTTATCCAATAAACATCATGCGATATGTTTGTTTCGTCTTACTTTTATACTTTTCTCCGGGGAAGACGTTTAATACGGAGTTAAAAAGGTTTGAACCATGCAAGAACCCAGAACCGCCATACGCTAAGAACAAAGTACTATTTGTAAACAATACAGTGTATATGAAAAATAATAGGCATTATTTAAAAGGGAATTTAACTATATTTGAAAATTTAAAAGGTTACAGCTGGAAATTTAAAGACGGGCCGGTAAAATCTGGAGTCGTGAAGTATAAGCACGAATTCAAGAAGTTGAGTTGTAAAAGTTTAATTCCGAAGGTATTGCTTGCGGTTACAAATACAAAATATGATATGAATACGTGTGAAGTTTTTAAAGGTAGTTATACCTTCGATTTTGAATTCAATTCAATACAGCAAGGCAGAAGGAATTATTTTCCTATGACGGATTTGGGAGGACACGTTTGGATTATCAGTTTCTACGGACCACAAGGCACGGCTTATTGCTATGATGTCTATATAGAGTTTAATTTAAAACAAATGTAAACGGGATTATTTGTGAAAATATACTTAATTATATTTAATAAGAAGATATTTTTAACCTCTTTTACATATCCCACTAACGGTCAGGTTTTATTTACTTACATAGCCTATAGGAAAATCATAAGATCATATGTTACAAAATAAGAAGGTCCTTAAGAATGTATGTAAAAATGAACTCCAACTAATAAATATAACGTCGCTTTAGTGACAACATTATATTGCCAGTGGGCTGTGAAATTATATCCGAGGTCGAAACCGATATAAACTGTGATCGCTATTTTATTTCAGAAATAGAATTAGATGTAGTTTATATAAAGATAATAGTCATAATAAAAAAGTTATATTGGCTAGATATCGCCTTTCAAATTTGTGTCGTATCGTCGTAGGTGTGCTTCGGCAGTTACAATTAAGAGCCAAAGCTCATATAGGTATTGTGTTAGTTTTATATTAGTCTTTTTTTTTCGAACTGACTACGCTATTGACCCAGCAAGGTTTTAACAGATTCACAGGACTACTAAGGCGAGCTCTTGTGGCACTCGGCCGTTTCATGTTAGTCTATTTCGCCTACTTCCATAGCTTAATGTCTTATGGCATTCTGTTGTGGGGGACAGCAACTGAGGTAGACACCATACCTTTATTACAAAAACTGGCAGTTCGTGCAAGGAATTCGGTATCTTAACTCTGCCCTCCTAATACATTCTTGATAATTTAATGTATGCCCGAAAGAACCTTAAAAAGCTGGATTTCGTAAAAGGCCGGCATAATCTTAATACTAGGAACTGTAACAAACTAGTTGTCCCATGTTTTAGATTTAGTAAAACGAGTAATAGTTTTTTTGGAAATACTGTAAGGGGACGTCTATAAATTACGTGAGGTGTTTTTTATTTAATTTTCTGCCCCTCCCTCCCTCCCTGGTGAGATGTCGTGAGATTTTATTCAACCCCCTCCCCCATACCCCAATCTCACGTGAGATTTTTCAAAATGTGAGTTTCTTACATAAACGCATTGGATTGTTATTGTAAAAAGAAAAAAACAAATTTGCTTCGTGCTTTTATTTCCGACTAGTTAAGATTTTTTGTTTCAATCAGAAAAAAAATTGCGTGATATTTGCCGAGACCCCCCCTCTCTCCAACGTAAGATTAGATGAGATTTGACTAGACCTCCTCCCCCCTTAAACACCTCACGTAATTTATGGACGCCACCTAAGGTTCAATAACAAAGTTCCAAAGGATATTATTGATTTGCCGGATTGTGAATTTAAGCGCCATGTCAAGCGGGTTTTGGTCTCAAAAGTCTGTTATAGAGTGGATCAGTATGTGAACGATAGCGATGTTTGGAATTGACTCATCTCTGTGCATCCATTAAAAACGTTTCTGACATATAATATAATATATATATTTGTTAAAAAGATAAACCAGATCGAGTTTCTTGCCGGTTCTTCTCGATGACTGGGTTGTTTTCCGAACCGGTGGTAGTTTTGATGTTCATAAGTGCCATCTTAGGGCCTAAATTGAAGTAAGTGATTATGATTTTTGATTTTGTGGTGTTTAAAATTAGAAGACACATCGTCATTCATGACGAGTGACACTGTAGTCAAATGCTAAAACTTATAAACTATAACTAAATACAAGAAATTAATTTTTAATATGATTCTGTTCATTTAATATTATTTCATACATTTTTAAAGCACTTTTATTTATTATATTTTTCTATGATAAAACATCTAACCTTGATTCCTCTTAAATATTCATAACATTTATAAGTATATTCGAATGAATATTCAAGGGGATCCTTACCTGTTTTGATTCTTGGAAACACATTCCGGGATTTTTTGTCAGTACTCATACATTATTCATTTGAATAGTTTTTAGACACTAAAATAAAATTACCCTGTTTACGATTGATTATTATTCAAATTGAATTTATATATAATTAAATTACAACATAATTCTTTATTGTTATCACATAAACAGAAATACCTATCACAGTGTCACATCTTCTGTTTTCACGTACTACTTTTTACTCTTCAGCATATTTATACTAAGGTGATAAACCTTCTAAAGTTTATCTAAATTACATTACATTTCTAAATAATTATGTGACAATTTTATTTCCTACTAGCTTCTGCCCGCGACTTGGTCCGCGTGGAATTACTTTGGGCTAACGCTAACACATAGCCGAAGCTCTCAAACGAAAAATAAACCCGATCTTAAAACATTCAGCATTGGTGTCCACTCTTATTGGTCTTAGCGTGATGATACATATTCAAAGCCTCCTTCTTTTCAAATCGGACCTGTAGTTCCAGAGATTAGTGCATTTAACCAAAAAAAAGCCTCCAGCTATATACTAATGGTATAGATTACTACTCTTCTCCCGTACATAACTCGAGCCGTCATTCAAATTACCTATAACTTTTCATAGAGTCCACCGATTTTAATGAAATAAAGACTAAAGTTATGTTGGTTTTGTTGTGAACCCAGTACTTTAGCAGTGATGCACGTTCATATAAACAGACAGACAGATAATTTTAAAAATCATATTGAATAAATTTTCTGTTACATTATTATATACTTTTTATATAATTTATTTTACACGTTAGATTTACATTCTTATTATATATATATATATATATACTTAAATAATTATGTATCATATTTTTTATCTATACTAGTATTATAAAGAGGAAAATTTTGTGAGCTTGTGATGGAGTAGGGGGTAATCTCAGAAACTACCAGTCCAATTTGAAAAATTATTTTAATGTTATATAGCTCATTTATCGAGGAAGGTTATAGACTATATATCATTACGGTAAGACTAATAGGAGCGGAACACCAATGAAATATATTTCAAAATCGTTTTGTTTTTCATCTTGAGAGCTTTCGCTGTGTGTAAGCGGTAGCCCAAAGTAACTATCCACGCAAACGAAGTCGCGGGCAGAGGCTAGTACATTATACAAGTTTGACCACAATCTCAACTAACGTTAAATGACGCAGTTGACTTAAATTGTTAAAGACGTTAAATCCACAGGCGACTGGCTTCAATAGTAGCTGCCAGAATA
Organism: Antheraea mylitta; assembly: GCA_014332785.1. Lineage (NCBI taxonomy): Eukaryota > Metazoa > Arthropoda > Insecta > Lepidoptera > Saturniidae > Antheraea > Antheraea mylitta. The sequence continues at coordinate 847,445 of JACEII010000011.1, forward strand.
CATCTATAGGTGTTTGTCAACAGAGTTTCAACTTGAGGGGTGGTAGCTAGCCAGGATGGTATAGAAAAAACACTACCCCCATTCTATGGTTTCAAAAGTAATTTTTCTTCACGGAAAGATGCGTCACATTAGATTAGACAATTAGTTAAAAGTTGTGTGTTATAACTGTGTGTTGTAGTGCAAGTATATGGATTATCATTGGTAAATTTAGGCTAACATTTTTTAATTAAAACCGTCATGTAACTAATTTTATAAATGTAGAACAGAAATGTGTAGTGTTACTTCTTGTATACCTTCCAAAGTACCTTTTTTTTTATATCGTAGGAGGCTAACGAAACGATTTCGAATAACATGATATTCAGATTTGACTCTGGTGTCTGTGTTTTATAGGATAGCTTAGGTCAAACGAATAGGCGGGTCACCTGCTGCTAAGTGATCACCGTCGTCCATAGACACTACCAACATCAGGGTAGTCACAAGTGCGTTGCCAGCTTGTTTTTGGAGGGAGGGGGGAGGAGGAGAAAACGGGAGGAGGGAAAGGGGGAGAGGAGGTGCTCTTCCTGCTCACTCACTGACCGAACGAAACGCAACAATGCAAATACTATTAATTTACGTCGGTTTTCTCTGAGAGTGTGTTATACTTCAGGCGAGCCGACCCATTCATGCTGAAACCAGTAATAGCTACTGCGTGGCTTTACCACCTCCAAGATTAGATTTTTATTAGCAATAAATATAAATTTCATAATTTCCTTTAGTAGTAATAGATTTGGTATTCGACTCATGTAAATTCTAGTAGTATTTATTCAAATGACTATCAAAATTACCTGAATGGTACCGATTATCTATTTAACCGATTTTATCATAAGCTCTTGTTATTTTTTTATGGAACGTTTATTATATTCATTCCGATAAAGATAACAATGTTCAAATCGCTTCTGCTCACTTTTCCAAAACTACGTTTAAACTACATAACATTATGAATTAATAACTCATATTTTATTGCTATATACAATGCTTGTTGAAATAACATATGTATTATTGATGTGCTTAACAATGTGTCAAAGTTATAAATTTGAAATAAAACATTTCGAGAGCTGCAAAGATCCTGAACCTCCGTTTGAAAAAAATAAAATAATAAATCTAAATATAATAACATACACTAAAGGAGATAAATCTTATTTAAAGGGCAATGTCACAGTAATGGAAAATTTGTATGGACACTTATGGAGAATTCAAGTCGGTTCGATTAATTCTATTTCGTATTCACACGATTTAAAAAACATGACTTGCAAAAATATTATACCAAAATTAATAATTTCTTCTGCGAAAGTCAAATACAACAAAAATACTTGTGAAATATTCAAAGGGCAATATCAATTTGATTTCGATGTCGGTGTGATTGATCGAAGTGCTACATATTTTCCAATTAGAGAAATAGGAAGATATAAGTTGTTTATTAGTTTATACGGTGCTAATGGCACGGTTTTTTGTTTTATTTTATTTATCGAATATAAGATTAAATAATATGCATAAAGTATTTTTTTTTTCTAAATCAAGGGAATATTTGATTTTTGCAAAAAATTACTAATTGATTTATTTTTCATAACCAATCTTCCATATTGTTACTACCATTATCGTATAAGTATTACAAAAGTCTTACAATAATTTCAATGTTCTAACAGGATGGTGGCACCTATACTAGAAATTTCCAGGGAGTTTTTGTGGCATCCCAGAATTCATACTTCGTGGTATTATTTTCCCTCCATTTCACTTAATGTAAACCGAAATATATTTCGTAAAATGCCACAAATATTACAAATTATAGAGTCAATAACGCAAGAATATGAATGGAATATAAAATCCTCTATATGCTTAACTAAGATCCCGGTAAAACTCTACCAATTGAAGTTAGCAACTACGTTACTAGTTATCATACTTACCACTTATTAATAATAAGGAAACATCGAGGAATTCTGAATTTAAGAAATGTTCTGACAGTATCACTAGAATTGGAGACTGGATTTTCAATGTTTGACATCGTCAATAAGTGACGTCGTGGATTGGTGTAATCATTTTAGTTATACCTACTTTACATGTACTTCGCCGTGTAGTATATTTTGAGTGTGTTAAAAAATATATACTTCGCCGTGTAGTGTTTGTTGAGTTTGTTAAAGAATTGTATACTTCGCCGTGTAGT